>PVLC010008271.1:0-37851 GCA_004027655.1 Graphiurus murinus | reverse complement strand
AGTTCAACAAAATGAGGAAAACAACAAGAATAAGAAAGTCAATATATGATAATAATAGTAAAACATCAAATAGACTTTCCAGTGTTGAAAAGCTACCATTAATGAAATGAAAAACACAAGAGAATGTCAACAACAAAACTGATTAAGGAAAATGAAAAAGAAAAAAGGAAACCACTGTAATTAAGATGTATATTCAGAGGAGAAAAAAGAAAAAAGTGACAAGGAATGAAGGAAGAAAATGAAACTTATAGAATGGGAACAATATTTAAAGAGTAAATTTTCAAGTCATAGGAGTTCAAGTAAAATGGAAAAAATGCAGAAACCATATTTATAGGAATGGTAGCAGAAAACATTACAAATACAGAGAAATGTGTAAATATTCAGATACAGATTCAAACATATTCAATCTAAACAAGACTGCCCCCAAGATATATTACAATATTATAATCAAACTGTCAAAAATCAAAGACAAAGAGAGGATTGTGAAAAGAGAAAGAAAAAAAAATAATGTATGAGGAAGTTCTAATATGGCTATCAGAGGCCTTCTGAACTAGGAGACAGTGAGATAATATATTCAAAGTACTGAAGGAAAAACAACTGCCAGTCAAGAACCCTGTACCTAACAGAGTTGTCATCCAGAAATAGAGATAAAAAATTTCCCAGACAGGAAAGCTGAAAGAGTGCATCTCAACTAGAATTATGTTACAAGAAATGCTAAAAGGAATTCTTTAACCTGGAAAAGGATGAGGATGCTAATGAGTAACATAAAAAGATCCAAAAGTATAAAGGCCACCTGGTAAAAGAAAGTACATAATCAAAAGCAGAAAACTCTATACTGTAATGGTTATATGTAAATCACTTTTATTTTTGGTATGAAAGCAAAAGAAGAAAACTATTGAATATAATAATCATTATAATAACTTGTTAAAGGACATGAATTATAAAAGATGCAAGTTGTGATATAAAATATTCAAAATTTATGAAAGAGTAAACTATATAGTTTTGCTTTTATAATCATGGCTAAGTCCTTATCAGATTAAACTAAGCAATTATAATCATATCATTTTTGTAATCCTCATGGTAAACACAAAGCAAAATTCAATAGTAGATACACACACACACACACACACACACACACAAAGATAAAAATAGGAAATCAAAACATACCTCTAAACTGGGCATGGTGGCACACACTAGCAATCTCACTACTTGAAAGACTGAGACAGGAGGATCACAGGTTCATGTCCCACCTAAGCTACTAAGCTACTTAGTGAGGGCTTCTGAAACTTAGTGAGACCATGTTTCAAAATAAAGAATAAAAATAGGGCTAGGGATGTAGCTTGGAGGTAGAATGACCCTGTATCCCCTCCCTGGTAGCACAGAACAAACAAACAAACAAATCACTAAAAGCTGGGTTCAGTGGTGTAAACTTGTTATCTCAATACTAGGAGGCTTATATAGAAGGATCATGGGTCCGAGGTTAACCTCAGCAACTTAATGAGTTGAGATCCTATTTCAAAATTAAAAGTAAAAGGGCTAGGATGTGGGTAGTTCAGAGATATATTGTCCCTGGGTTCAATCTCTAGTAGCAGCAGCAGCAGCAGCAGCAACAACAACAACAACAACAACAAAACAAACAAACAAACAAACACCTACTAAAGAAGAATCAATCACAAAGGAACACAGGAAGAAAGAAACAAAACATCTACAAAACAACTAGGAAACAACAAAATGACAGTAGTAAGTCCTTACCTATAAATATTTACCTTGAATTCAAATGGATCAAATTCTATTGTATAAAGTATAGAGTGGCTGAATGTGTAAAAAAAAAAAAAAATAAATAAATAAAGACTCAACCATATGCTGCCTACAAGACACTCATGTCACCTTTAAGGACACACATAGACTGAAAGTGAAGAAATGAAAAGAATATTCCATAACAATGGAAAGAAAAAGGAAAGCAGGAGTAGCTATATTTATATCAGATCCAATAGAATTTAAGTAAAAAATCAGAAAAAGAGATAAAGATCATTATATAATGATAAATGAGTCACTTAGTAAGAAGAAATAGATTATATATGTATATGCACCAAAGAACTAATTAAATCAATTATGAAAAGATCTTAAAGGAGAGAAAATAGAATTGTATTAGAGTACTTCAAATACCCATTTACAGCAAAGGGAAGATCATCCAGACAAGAAAATAAGAAACATTGTACTTAAACTATGCTCCCATGGAAATCAAAAAACATGCTCCTAAATGACCAGTAGATCAATCAAGAAATGAAAAGAGAAACTTAAAAACTTCTCAAAACAGAATGAGAAATGTAGCTTAATGAAAGAACCCTTGCTTAGCATATACAAGAAGTGAGTTTGGTTTCTAGTACTTGCCCTCCTTTCCCCCCAAAACTCAAAACAAATGAAAATGGAGCACAACATACCAAAACCTATGGGATACAGCACAGTTATAAGAGGAAAGTTTTTAGCCATAATCATCTATATCAGAAAAGAAGAAAGATCTCAAATGAACAAACTAATGTTGTATACCTCAAGGAACTAGAAAAACTAGAGCAAAGAGCCCAAAGCTAATACAAGGAAGGAATTGATACCATACTTCAAAATATATTACAAAATTATAATAAATAAAATAATATGGTTCTGGCACAGAAACAGGCATATTGTTCAATAGAGTAGAATACAGACCCCAGAAATAAATCTACAAATTTATAGTCAACTTATTTTCAACAAAGTTACAAAAGCACAAAATGAGTAAAAATAGTCTCCTTAATAAATGGTGCTGGGAAAACTGGATATTTCATCCTAGAAATTAAAATAAACTAAAAATGGATTGAATGTTTAAAAGTGAAGCCCAGAAATACTAGAAAAAACAAAGGGGAAAGCTCCCTGAATTTTTGTGTATTCCCTGCAAAACACAGGGGCAACTAGAGCATAAAGATATAGATAGGATTATATCAAACTAGCAAACTTGCACCTAATAAAGGGATGAATAAGTAGAGTGAAAAGACAACCTATGGAATGAAAGAAAATATTTGCAGATCATACATTTTACAAGAGGTTAATATCTAAAACAGAGGGAAATCAAAAAACTTAAAAGCAAGAAAACAAATAATGCAGTTTAAAAATAGGCAAAGAACATGAATGTGTATTTTCCAAAAGAAGGTACAGAAACGGCCATATGGTATATAAAAATATGTTCAGTATCACTAATCATCAGGTAAATGCAAATTAAAACTATAACGAGAAACCACTGCACAGTAGTTTGGGTGGATGCTATTAAAAAAGACAGTGACAAGTGTAGGAAAGAAAGTAGAAACATGGAACCCTTTCACACTACTGCTGAGCATGAAAATTAGTAAAGTCATTATAGAAAACAGTGTGGAGATTCCTCAAAAACTTTAACCTGGAACTTCCATTTTCTCAGCAATTATATAACTGTGTACATATATTCATAGGAAGTGAAATTAGTATGTCAAAGAGGTATCTGTACTCCCATGTTTATTGCAGTATTATTCATAACAACCAAGATATGCAATCAACCTAAGTGTCTACCAATGAATGAAGGGATAAAGATAATTTTGCATATAAACACAATGGAATACTATTCAGCTATAAATTAACAATCATTTTGCATTAACAATCAGGAAAATGCAAATCAAAACTATGCTGAAATTCTAACTTCAATGTGAATAGCAGTCATCAAAAATAATAAATGATAGCGAGGATTTGAGGAAATGGGATCTCTCATACACTGTTGGTGGAATTGTAAATTAGTATTACAACCACTATGGAGATCAGTAGGGAGTTTACTTGAAAGACTAGGAATGGAGCCATCATATGACCCAGCCATACATTTCCTCAGTACCTTTCCAAGAGAATTCAAGTGAGAATACTATAATGATACATGCATATCCCTATTTGTAGGAGTACAATTCACAATAGTCAAATTATGGAAGCAATCTTGATGTTCATCAACAGATAAATGGATAATGAAAATGTGCTGTAGGTATACACCCATAATGGAATTTTAGCCATAAAGAACAAAATTATGTCATTTGCAGGAAAATGGATGGAACTAGAGATTATTATGCTAAGTGAACTCAGTGAGTGTCAGGAAGTCAAGGGATGTATTTTTTTTTCTCATATGTGGAAGCTAGAGAGAAAATAGGAAACAAAAAAGACTTCAAATAATCAAGGAGAGAAAAATAGCACAGTGGAAGAATATTAAGGGAGGGAGGTGGAAAAGGGGAAAAGGAGGAAGAAAACAGTTCAAATAATATTATGTGCCTATATGAAAGTATCACTATTAATCTCATTAACATGTACAGGGAGGCGGGAGAAGAGAGAGGTGTGGGATATGGAGGAAAATACACTAAGGAACATGTGCATGTATCAATGCATCACTTCCAATCTCACTAGGATGTATAATTACAATGCACCAATAAAAGTATAAGGAAGTGGTCTTTCTACAAAAATTATTACTATGTGAAGTAATACATATGTTCTTCTGCTAGACTAGTCATAACACCATGTATATATGCTTCAAAACATCATGTTATACATAGCAATGCAGATAATTTTATTTGTCAATTATAAGAGATGCTAAAAACAGAGAAAAGTAAAAATTAATAAATTGGAAGGCCTGAAATTTTTTTTTTTTTTGCTGTACTGGGGATTGAACTCAGTGGCATTCTACCTCCGAGCTACACCCCCAGCCCTATTTTTTATTCTTTATTTTGAAACCGGGTCTCACTAAGTTGTGGAGTGCCTCACTATGTAGCTGAGGCTGGCCTCGAACCCGGATCCTCCGGTCTCAGCCTTCCGAATGCTGGGATTACAAGCGTGCACCACCACACCTGGCTCTGAAAAATTTTTAAAAAAGAAATTTCAAAATAAAAAAGAAAATGGATTGCTGACAGTATCTGAAAAGGTAAGAAGCATGGAAGATACAATAACACAATGCTGATGATAATTAGCTGAAATCACATATTTCTAGACTCTGTAGTCTTTATAATTATCTGGAGAGAGTCTGAAATTCCTGATGCTCAATTTGCACCCCAAGTTAATTATATTAGAATGTCTGGGAGTGAAAGCCAGGTGTTGTAATTTTTAAAGATGCCCAAGTGATTCCAATATTTAAGAAAAATCAGAGAACCACTGCCTTAAAGCCTTTGAACTCACTATTTCTTTGCCTGAAAGACCTGCTCTTTCCTCTTAAATATCTGAATGGCTTTATGGCACATGTTCCTCTCATGTCAGTATTATTTGTTGCATAAATGGCGAGTCATGCTGAGAAGCAGTTACTTTCTTTATATGGGCCATGTATTCTGTTTGTCACTGTCCATTCTAAGTTTTCTACTAAAATCCTTTATAAATATGTGACTCTGGCTTTAACTATTACTTACTTCAAAGTGGAAATAAAAGTCATAAAAAATATTCAGCTAAGCTCTCTATTAGTTTCAGATGATATGCTAGAATGCTGAGGGGAAAATCCATGGGTGGAGAACTCTCACAGCCACGATGCACTTCTGAGTTGCAAAGATGAATCATGGCATTACCACTCTCTCTGATCTCAGCATACATCGATACTTGACATAGAGAAAATGCGGTGCCAGGACTTCTACAATTAACAGAAACATGAATAAAACTATTTTATGGACTTTAAAATAAATGTGGCTTGATGAACGAAAATATATATTTAATTTGTCAGGGTTTAACCTAATGCTAGAACTCTTCACATTGCATACATTTTAATGTCGGGAGCCCGAAGGCTGGTCAGAGTTGGAATTCACACTTGGAGGAAACTCCTCCTCAGCAGCCACAGTAATAATGCAAAAACAGGTTCTATCTGTTATCCTGCTGAGGCCCTTACCTAAAAAGGACGTGGTCCGCCTTGACCAATCATGCAAGCCCACACAAGCTTACCTGACCCCCCTGACCCCACCCCTCACCTCTAGCTACTTAAGCAGTCCTGCTTTAATAAAAAATTGAGGCTTGATCAGAATCCTGTCTTGCCTCCATTCTTTCGTGTCCCTTGTTTGTTTCATTCCCTTAGGATTAGCCGCCTAGGTCTCCCGTTCCCAACCCCTGCTGGCCGGGGCATACATTTTAAGATTACTGAGAACTTTGGGAAGAAAAGCAAATGGAAACAAGAAATAAAATAAACTGTCACTTTGCAAGCTCCGCTTCCATTAGTTCATTATCAGAGGGTATTTATTCAACATCCCCATGCACAGAAATTTGAGCTGGATTCTCAGGGGTATAAATAAAGAGAGAAGATTCATCTTTTGGCATTTACATAATACAGGAAATAAGTATTTGTGGCATTGTAGATGATGAGGACTATATGGATAAAATTTTGATTAAATTGCAAAGAAACTAAAATAACTAACAGCTGACTTCCCAAATTCAAACTATGGAGCTCACAAGGATTTTTGTGTGAAGAAAATTTGAATTTCGAAATGCTGATGCCATTCTTAATTTGTGTAGTAAGTCAATACACAGAAATACAAATAAATTATTTACACTTGCATGGCAAGAATTTACAACATCTGGAGTAGAGTAGTCCATATTTTACATGAGATCATATAATTCTCTAAGCCTGTTTTTATGTGTGTAATATATTACTTTACCGAAGGGGAAATAAACACATATGTGCCAATCAGTTATCTCTTTACCTCGGGCTATATCCTGCAACTTCTTCTCAACTCTATATTGCATGGGGCTGATTTCTGAAAACTATAATTGCCAGATTTCCCCCCAGTCATCTTTCAAGTAATTTTAGAAAAAGGCCCTGGCAGAAAATGAGAAGCTGGAGAAAAGAATGTCTTCAATTCCCTACCTTTATTCAGGTGGCTTGGCTAGTGGTGGTTTCAAGTCCTCCCCTGTACCACATCCACAGGCAATAGTCACAGTTGAACTTGAAGTTAGAGTGCTGGTTACCAATTGCTGGTGGAGGCATGGAGGGTGTGGAGATTGGGAGATGTTGGTCAAATGATGCAAAATTTCAGTTACGTATGAGATTCAAGAGATCTATTGTACAACTTGGTGACTATAGTTAATAACAATGTACTGCATACTTGAAAGTCACCAAAAGGAATTCTAAGTGTTTTCACCATAAAACAAAATGAGGTAAGCCGGGCGTGGTGGCACACGCTTGTAATCCCAGCATTCGGGAGGCTGAGACCGGAGGATCTGGGTTCGAGGCCAGCCTCAGCTACCTAGTGAGGCACTCTGCAACTTAGTGAGACCCGGTTTCAAAATAAAGAATAAAAAATAGGACTGGGGGTATAGCTCGGAGATAGAATGCCCCGAGCCTGAGTTCAATCCCCAGTACCACAAAAAAAAAAAAAAAAAAAAAATGAGATAAAGCATATGTTAGTCAGATTTGATTTAGCCATCTCACAATGTATACATATTTCAAAACATAATGCTTTATACCATAAAGATATAGTAGTGTAAAATATCGATTAAAATTTCAATTCAATTCAATGTGTGTGTGTGCGTGTGTGTGTGTGTGTGTGTGTGTGTGTGTGTGTTTACTGAGGATGGAACCCAGAGGCATTCTACCTTCAAGGTACACTCTCAGCCCAATTTATTTCTTATTTGGAAACAGGGTCCAAATATGTTGATGAGAGTCTCACTACTTGCTGAGGTTATCCTTGAACCTGCGATTCTCCTGTCTCAGCCTTCCAAATACTGGGATTAGCCCAGTTTAAGTTAAAATCTAAGTGTGCTCACATAAATGCCTTACTTAAATCCTTGTGGGGAAAGTAATTCTCTATACAATAAAATTTAAATTCCTTTGTATGCCATACATATACGGTCCTTTAGCATTTAGGTCCTTTAATTATTTATCATGTGATTCACTTAGTTCCCAGATTGTCTTTCTGGAGCACATTGGGCCCCGAGATTTTAATCCACGCCAGAACAATCATTGCCACCTACCCATTTTCCATCCTCTCCACTCTTGGAAGTTCTAAATTGATACCTGCTGTGGTAGAGAGAATTCTAAGGAGACAGTCTTCTGTGAGTGTGTGTGTGTGTGTGTGTGTGTGTGTGTGTGTGTGTGTGTATGTGTGTGTATGGTGTGTGTGTGTGTACATTTTCTGCTCCATAACTTACTGTTTATGTATAATCAATTATTTCATAGTTAATAGTCTTACATAGAAAACACTCAATAATTGCTAATTGAATGATCTCTCTCACTGCCTATATGCAGACCTGAATGCCACACCAGATAACAGAGATTTTTTGAAGATCCATATACTTCTAAACTTCCAATCCTTTACTTTTACATTGTTGCTTCTAGAAAATCCTTCCCTCCAATTACCATCATAGCTGAAATCCAATGTCATCACTTCTTTGAATGTCTTTCTGATCCACCAAACAGAATAAGCAGCTTTCTCTTTCCCACCCTGCAGCTTGCTGTCACTATCTCCATTTGGTGTTACTTTGGTCTACCTAGTAAGTGAATATCTTTTGAATGTCTCTTCTATCTGTGATTTTCTTTAGGGTAGAATGAGCCTTCCTTATGTTATCTTCCCAGAACTTGCTACAATGGTAGGCAGATAGAATATATCTAACAAATATTTGTAGAATTAAATGAAATTGAAATAAATGAATTCATCAAAGCATTTACATATGGCTTATTTTTTTTAACAAGTTAATATTTTAGATTGTGTAAAGATACTGACTAGTTAGCTGGGCTCTCAGCAAATTTGGTCGGTATTAAATTTGACCTTTTTTTTTTTTTTTTGTCTTTTTGGCACTGGGGATCGAACCCAGGGCATTGCGCTTGCAAAGTGAGTGCATTGTCACTGAGCTACATCCCAGCCCAGGAGGTGTTAAATTTGAATGTGACACCTTTGACTTTCTTTTTCTACTAATTCTCTGCTGTTCATCCTTAGCCTCACATGAGTGTGGTGAATCTTAACCTTCTAAGTGCCTTTTAAGGCCTTCTCAAGGCTTTCTAAAATGCTTTATATTAAAAGCTTAATGCATACTATCCCCAAGAGCAGTTGCTTTTATTTACTTATTTGTTTGTTTGTTTATTTATTTATTTGGGGGATTGAACCCAGGTGCATTCTACCTCTGAGCTAAACCTCTGGCATGTTTTATTATGAAACATTGTCTCCCTAAATTGCTGAGGCTGGCCTCAAACCTCTGATCCTTCTATCTCAGCCTCCCAGACACTGGTATTACAGACATGTGCTACCACACCCAGCTAGTAGTAGTATTATAATTGGACATTTAGCCAGATACGAACCACAAGAACAAACTGGTGGAACTTGAGATACCTTGATGATTGGTAGAAAGGACAATGAGTCACGGTAAACTTCAGAGTATCTTTCAAAGCATTCAATATCAGCAGTGGCTGCCTTGCTTTTTGTCTGAGATGATTGTTTTTTTCACACTCAACTGAATAAAACAAAGAATTCTAAAAACAAAATTTTAAGGGGACTATGTAACCATACAATCAGTTTCTATCCTTGTCAAAAATTACTGGGGTTTTCTCTGGAATAGAAAACAATTCTTAAAATAATTTTAAGTAGACACCTATTATTTCAACCTAGCACATCTGATGGGGAAAGGAAAGGAAGCCAACAGGCACCCTCAATGTGGAAGAAGCTATCAGGTGAGCATTATTAGTCTCTACCTGACATTGGCCCATTACACAGCTGCTTTGCTGGCTTCCCAAAGGAGCACTAGAACTCAAGGTGTGAGTAGGGAATTGCTGATATTTATCAGGCAGTAGCAAGTTAAAATGGAAAGAAAGCAAAGTCAAAAAAATAAAACATGCAGAGCTTTCACCAGACATTTTCTTCCAGGGAATATAACATACAACACACCTAAAACCTTCTCTTGTCTACCTCAACCATATTTTGTATATTTGTGTGTTTAAATAACTGTAGTTTTAAACAGATGTGTGTGTCTGATTATATTAGTGGTCTTATTGAATGATTACTGCCATGGATTTGCTTCTTTAGCACCCACCTTAGAAAATAGCCATTGGCGAAGTCAAGGCTACTAGAAGACTGTGGAAATCAGCTAGAGAAAGTGGACGAACCAATCAGGGGACAGATTCAATTATTCTGCTTCTGTGGGTTGTCAGGTAAGATTATATCCTCCGATCTTGTGTGTTCAGTGAGCAGTTTCTTCTTAGACACTTGTTTCGTGGTTGCCTCATCAAGATTTTCCCTTGTATTCTATGTATATAAATCAAAGTGATCAGACAGAACATTTACAAGTCTATTATTCTAATCATCATCTGATTCAGGCAAAATAATGAAGAAATCAAAATTCATTTCGGTAGTATCAAATCTTCCCATTAATCATGGCCTTTCACACTCAAAGTCTCCTTTAACACATCTGGCATGCTTTCCTACTATCATGGATAACCTGAACGAAAGGCTGGGGACACTGAGAGTATCATCCTGTCTCAGAGTAAAGAAAAGCTAAATATCTTTAAGGACAGAGATGAGTATAGTAGACTTAAGATTTCGGACAGCAGACATTCCCTGAAACCACAAAATCAGTGGCCAGCTCCTCAGTGACTGAGTCAGTCCAGCTGCTAAGAATAGATTAACCAAAATACAAATTAAGAGAGCCATTATGACTTACAAAAACACTTGCTTTGTCATTGGATTTGTTATCAGCAAACCTCAAGACTCTTGTCCTTTTGATGTATCTGTGGCCAAAGCTTGAATAGAAATAGTACTCCTACAAAGTCTGTTAATAATGTAAGTCAAATCTACCTTATCAATATAATGACCCCAAATAAACAAAACAGAATAATTGGCAACTTATTATTATACCACTAAAGGGAAAATAAAAGAATAAAAATCATGACACCTATGTAACTATTGCATAATATCATATCCAGCATCTCTGAATGTGAAACAAACATTTCCTTACCATCTAAGAAAATATTGAATGGTCTGGATAAGATTTAGATGTTAGTATTAGCACTTGCTTCACATAACAGAGGAAATACAATTTTTCTAAGTTCAATGTGAGAATTTCTTGCTATTATTCTTAGATTTCTTATTGAAGAATATTTATCATATTCATACTGATGGCTAGAATTTCTGGATGTCATTGTTCTTTTTTTTTAAATTTTGAACTCTCAAGGAGTTATAATCTCCTGGTGGGAAGTAATAATTTATCCAATATTATGCCTAGGTAATCGTGAGGTGTTTGAAAATGGTCAAAGTTGTGAAAAGGTTCTTTCCAAGTTATTGGCATAGGTCAAGTACATAATCTCAATTTTAGCTGAATCCACCAATATATCTCGTGTGTGTGTGTGTGCGTGTGTGTGTGTGTGTGTGTGTGTGTGTGTGTGTGTGTGTGTGTGTTACTGGTAATTGAATCCAGGGGCACTCTACTTTAGAGCTACATCCCCAGCCTTTTAATTTTTTTTTGAAACATGGTCTCTTTAGGTTGCTGAGAGTCGTACTACATTGTGAGCCTGGTCTGGAACCTGTGAGCCTTCTGTCTCAACCTCCCAAGTACTGGGATTACAGGAATGTGCCACCACACCCAGCTCTCCTTTATTTTCTTTTAATCCATTATTTTCCAAACTTATTTGACTACAATACTCTTCTCATAAAACTTGTTAAGATTTTGAAAAACAGCCCATGATTAACACTAGACCATGGAATCATTTCTATGAAAGCACCATGAGCCAGTGGTTCTCCAAAGATGGTCCCCAGGCTGCTAGTGTTAGCATCACTTGGGAACTTGTGAGAAACTGCCTCACCTACTAAATCAGAAACTCCGGGTGGGATCAGCCATCTGTGCTTTAATCCATCCTCCCAATGACTGATGATGCCTGCCACAGCTTGAGAACTAATGCTGTCCACCTTCTGATAATGCTATAACTTCCCCTCTCCTGCTTTTATTTTTCAGCTCAATACAGAACCAAAACTTGTGTGGCTAAGAAGGCTGATACCTGGTATTCCTTCAAGCCAATAGTTTTGGAATGTACCACATTAATAGGAAAATAAATAAAAAAAAGTTTTTTGTTTGTTTCTTTGCTGTCATCTAAATTCTTATGTACTGCCTGCCTATATATTAGTGAAAGGATTGATCAGTGTAAGTGAGAGAAACATAGTGGGAATAAAATCATTGCCCAACAAACCTAGCAAAGGTTTCTTACTTCCATCCAATACCTGCATGTGTGTGCACGTGTGTGTGTGTGTGTGTGTGTGTGTGTGTGTGTGTGTGTGTGTGTATACCTGGGAATGGAGGGGAATAAAAAACAAGCAAGCAAACAGAAAAAAAACTCAGGAAAGTACTTAAAGGTAGAGTCTGCAAAGTTGCAAAGCTGAAATACATCCTTGACACCTGAAGACAAGGTCTAGAAACACCCTTTGGTCTTGAGGCTGTGTGAGACATATCATAGTAGATCTTTCACAGCAGATGTTAGAAGAGCATGTATGCAATGGAGTGGAATTTTGTGGGTTTGTGATAAAGCTGACAGAAGGACAATAGACACACAATTGATAATTTTTGCTTTATAAAGCATGGAGTCTAGGGCACTCAAAATTGAATTTCAAGTAATGCATGACAAAAAGAGTGAGGATTTTTATAATTATATTTTCATTTCTGACCTGAGAATAAAAGGAAGTACAATATGGAGTGGAATTGAAGGTGGAGGCAGAGAAGTACTTGGGTTTATATACACAAAGAAATATATTATACCATGAAGCTTCTGATGATATGAAGTGCTGCCATGATTGGAGACCAATACACAGAACTGAAAACAGAATTCACTACACTGTGTCCACTGTAAGTTTGGAGGTCTTCCTTCTCATGCAAAGATGTTCTGACAGGTGCCAGTTCAAGGACTGCCCTGCTGCCACCCCAGATCTCACTGCTACCTCCATTCTACTCTACTAGAGATTAAATGACAACAGAAGCACTCAGAGGTCCCTTTTGTGTAGGGATAGAGCAGGGTAATGTTAATGATGAAAGCATTTCTTTCCGTAAGTTCTCTGGGATTTGTGGAAAAAACCATGTGAAGAAGACCCCAAGAGAATTGATTCCACAGATGCAGAGAGACTGATGTTCATCCAGCAGCCTACATGGCTGCTCAGCTCCTAGAGCTTGCTTCTGGATCACTTTCCATCAGAGGAGGGATGAAATGGCATGGCTTGGGATGACCACATTTGGAGAGGCTGCATAAGAGCTGGCTTGCTAAAGTTTTCAGTGCTCCAAAGGAATAGAAGATGAGATTCACCAAGACTGCGGGCTCCAGAGATGAAAAGTTGCCAAAGGTGCATGGTATGAGGGTATGAGGGAAATACAGTAAATGGAAAAGAGGCATAGAGCACAGAAGGATGAGGCATGATTCTTCTAGCTGGGGACTGGCTAATAGATAATGCACAAGCTTCTTGAGGGGCCGTCAATATCCAGAGATACTGCTAAAGAATAAGGTAATTCATTAACTGTGGGTCTGATTAGCAATGCCAATGACACCTTTTGTATAGAAAGCCCATGGATCACCGATAGATAAGGGTTACAGCTAACCAAGGAGATAACTGTAACCTATCCAGAAGCAGTATGTAAATTAGAAATGCTTTTGGCTGCAAGTAACACAAAATCTTTACAAACAAGGATTAGTTTCCTCATATAACAAAATTTCTGGTGAGAAGTTACTATTGGCCTTGGTTTCACATCTGTGTTTCTTAAATTCTCTCAGCCTTCTCCTTGTAGCTACAAGGTGGCTCTCCAAACCCCAGGCATGTTTAAGGAAGAAAGAAGTCTGAGAATGGAAATGAAGAGCTAAGTCTGATCCTTTTACAAGAAATACAAGAGTGTTGTCAGAAACCATAAAGCAAATTTCTGCTTGCTTATCACTAGCCTGTTAGCCAGACAATATAGTTGCAAGGGAGGAAGGGAGGTTTTTAATCTTCTTTAGACTTTATAGTAGAGGAATAGCTTCCCAATGGCATCTAAGACTGATAGTCATGTTCAGGGAGGTCATGCATCTCAACTGCCTTGTTATGCCCCCCTACCCCAAGCAGGGGAGAGAGAAGTGAGGGTAAGTGGAGATGGATGAGGGGTGAGGGGCATCTCAACATGTCCCTTGCCTGCCAAGACCCCAGATGCATGCATTTGGCTTGTGCTGACTAGAGCCAGGGGATGGGGAAGGGAAAAAGGAGAGAATGGCCTTTACACTGCATATGTGTTTAATAGAGTATTAAAATGAACAGAGCAGGGCCTTAAAGAACCCAAATGAGACAGTTCTACTAATTGAAAGAGACAAAAAAAGAAATGGAATTGGATGAGAAGTTGTTAAGGGAATATTCCACCAGCTGGAAAGAAGGCATTGACTGAATACAGTCAGCAGGAGTTATTAGCAGAATAAAAGCATTTTTATTTCCATGCAGCTAACAAATTCAGACTTCTTACTAAGTTAAACTGAAGTCAAATTAACTGTTTATTAAATTGAGAATCCCTGAGGATAGATTCAGGCCTTCTTAGCTAAACTGCTTTTGTTCACTAAAGTTAAAAAAATATAACTTGTTAAACTGTATACAACTTATTTTTGTAAAATCCTCAGTTGGGTTGTTAACAAATCAAATGCATGCTTTACAAATTTGTGTCTCAGCAGAGCCTGGTTTTATTTGAGATTATTATATATTTTCTGTATGATAGATTAAACATTATTGCCAATTCATCTGCTTTCTCAAACTAGCTTTAGGACATCTGTTTCTACCTATTCACCCCACTGCTAACAAGTCCAACATAATATTTAACTGGATAGTATTCAATCATTTTAAGTAGGAGTCCTAACAGAACTCTGCATATCCTTCATCAAGGAGCTTGATACAGTTTTTCATGTCTAAACTGCTCACTGGGAAGTCCTGTTCCAACTTTGAGATCTGCTCTGATGAACTCAGAGTAGCCACTGCAGCCCTTGCCTTGCCATGTAGCCCATGAGTCTTTAGACATTGCTAACCTTATAAAGAAGAAGAAACTGATAGGATGTAGAATAGTTGAGATTAATAATATTAAACTCCACAGACATCCAGAGAGGTTTGGCTGTGTGTAAACACTGCTACACACTGGGAACACATGACGGAAAAAGGTATGCCCTGTCCTTGAGAATTTCAAAAATTAACTCCAGGTATCCCAGTAGCAAAGTAAGCTAATATGCACAACATGTTGTGAGTATTATCATGATGAAAATATTTATAAAGTGTTGTGTAAACACAATTGAGGGAATCATTATACCTATTAGAAGTGTATTGTTCATTTTATGAAGGAAAAAATCAATTAAGCGAATCCATAAGGTCTTGAAGTCAGCAAAATTCTTCTCTGTGATGGTGAAAGCAGTATGTCCTTCTAGTCATGGAAGGAAGAAAACAATTCCTCACCTACTCAAGAAAAGATTCAAACCCTAAGTTCTGGCTGCCTCTGCAAGACCTGCAGAGAAAGTTACTTATACTGCATCATGGATAACAGAAGGAAACAGCTGGACACTGAGGGCAAATATCAGCAGCCCCTGTGTGACTGAAAAGAAATGCCAAGTCCAGAATATGTGTCCTTTCTCCTCCCAGCAGCATATCCTCATGGTTATGCGTTTAGTCCTAAAATAATAAGCAATAAGGGCTATCATTTATGGATTGTCCATAGATCACTTGAACAAGTCTAGCAGTATAAAATAGAATTGGCACATATGATTTCTAATTTTTATAACAATTCCACTATGAAGTAAACATTTTACTCCCATTTTATAGACAAAGAAATCATAAAATAGAAAAAAAGATTATCTGCTGGACAGAGTGGCACATGCCTGTAATCCCAGTACTTGGGAAGCTGAGATAGTATCATCGCAGGTTTGAGGCCAGCCAACAGACACTTAGCAAGATACTCAGAAACTTATCAAGATCCTGTTACAAAATTTGGAAAAAAAAATGTTTTTTTGAAAAAGTACTAAGGGTGTAGCTCAGAGGTAGAATGCCCCTGAGTTCAATCTCTATTAAAAAAAAAAAAAGAAGAAGGAAAAAGGGAGGGAGGGAGGGAGGGAGGGAGGAAGGGAGGAAGGAAGGAAGGAAGGAAAATATTATCCAGAAGTGAAGGGTTGCAAGGTAAATTCAGTTTTGCCTGACTTCTGTGCCTTTGCTCTTCCCACTGTATCTTAATAGAGCAAGGAGAGACATTCTCTTTTATGTATCTGGTAGCTATCCATCAGGAATCTATAGAGTGACCTCTCCCCTCTTTAGTTTGTATCTGGATGTCTCAGCCCAGGCTGTACATCAGTATTAGAATTTAAATACTGTTCTAGACTAGCAAATATTCTTCTTTCCATTGTTTCCAACTGATTTTTTCCCCTCTTAGGTTTGATTTTATTTTTCCAAGTGGATATTACTCCTATGTCCACCCTCATCAACAAACAACTGGTCTTGGTTTTCAGAGATTTGAAGAGCCTTTTGCAGAGAATACTGAAATAGAAGACAGCATCTTTAAAAACAGATTTGACTTTGCTTACAATTTTTGGAAGCCAATGAGAGTTAAAGAAGAATTGGTATTTTCAGTGTGATTTTCATGCAGTTATTTCAAGTAGAAATGTCCCAAGTGAATGATAAAGTCAGTGAAGTGAACATTGACTTCCTGGTTTTCAGTGTCTTACAACAAAAGAGCCAGATATTCAAGTCCTTACTGGGCTGCCAATTGTCCTTGACCATGTCTCTTCCTCTCTCTGAGCTTCTTCATATAATATAAAAAGGCTAGACTAGATGACTGAGTTCTTGTTATAACATTCTCTTTTGATGTTTATATATCATGGAACCATCATTTCTTAAGTACAGTGATTCTATTTCCTATAAATTAATACTTCTTTTGACTTTTATATTCTTCTTAGTGCTTAAAGCTAAGTACTGATGAGTAAATGGAGCTACAGGTTATAGATGACAGACACTTTGAGGAATATTAATTTAACTCAATAATTTTAAGGGTTAAGGACTTTTAAAATATACTTATTAAGATATAATGACATATAATAAACTGTAATTGTTCCAGATGCCAAATTTAAATTTTGACAAGTGTATATGCCTGTGAAACCATCATCACCTGTGAACATAAGGAATAAGTTCGCAAGATGATAAACATATCCATTATGCACAAAAGTTTTCTCATGGTGCTTGTATTCTCTCCATCCTTCACCACCCCATTCCCACTGAACTTGTTTCTATCACTGTAGATTGCATTTTCTATAATTTTATGTGAATGAAATCACACAGTATACATGCTTTTTAAAGCTTAATTTACTTGGAGAAATTATTTAGAGGCCCATAATGTTGCCTCAAGTATCAGTAGTTCATTCTTTGTTATTGCTGAATAGTATTCTATTATATGGATATACCACCATGTATTTATCTATTCATCTATTATAGGCCTTTGGTTTGTTTCTAGGCCTTGGAGTTTCTTCACACTTAGTTATGAGTAATGAGATTTCCCAGTCTTGGTGGAACTGTTATGACTCTGGCACTGAAGGTGGTTGGTGGCTCATGAATGAGAGCAGCTGAGATTTTAATTTTGCAGACTCCCACTATTCCTTTGGATGGTCCAGTAACTTCTTTAATACATACATTTCAATTTTCTCTGTGCCTATAGACCTGGACTGCTTATTTTTAACAATCCTTTTCAGTTCTATCACTGTTTCTTGGGGAGAGAATTTGCTAACCTATACATTATCAATCTGGAAATACCTTGATTTTTATTTTAGTATGATTTTTCTGACAAATTCATTTAGACCAAAACAGCCCTTTCTTTTTCAGATAGGTTTCATCTAGTAAGGGAAATAGAATGTGTGTTTCTAACTAAAATACAAAACAAAGATAATCACACTGCACACCCATACACCACTGGTTTCCACAGATGTCTAGAGAAGGATCATAATTTCTGGAAAGCATGAGGAAAAATATCAAGGGAAAAGGTAGCATTTCGGTGAGCGTTCAACAGTAGAGAAGATGTCAATAGATATTGAGAGACCAAATGCAGCATCTTGGGAGTAGTTGTGGAACTATGGGTTTCTTTCTTTTCTCTTTCTGTTGTTAAATCTAAAAGTAGTACATGAATACATTTTCATTGCAAAAAAATAAATTGTGAAATTGATAATCTTAAAGTATTATCAGTTCCTTTCCCTCTTCACCATTCCGCCTTAGCCTCATCCTGTTGTTTTTTCTACCACTATTTTAGACCTTTTCCTATGCACTGACGTACATGTATATGTAGCAGTGGGATTCTGAAAATTTATAATGGAGCAAATTGATCTCCAGTTAGATCAATAAAAAAATTATATGCTCCTAGATTTAGTTCTCTTTTGACACAGATAAATGTTTATAAAGATTAATAATTTGACTGGGGGTCCCTGGATGATATCACCACCAACAACAAATAATTTATTACCTGAATAATCTGAAGCATGCCACTAAGTAGCTCTGGACTGCAGTTTATTTACAGTCAAGATAAGCTAGGCTCTGCTGTGTAACAAATAATCCTCCATAATTCCAAAGGTTTAGTACAGCAAAAATTGGACTGTCATTCACATGAAATCCAGTCCTCTTGTAATCAGCTTTCTCTAACAGAGGAGTCCTTCCCCTGTAGCTGCACAGACTAGGAAGAGGGGGTGGCTTATGCAAAGCATTTTTTGGAGGTACTAGGTATTGAACCCAGGGCCATTCTGCTACACCCCCTCCATCCTTTTTTATTTTGAAACAGGGTCTCGTTAGGCTGCTGAGGATCTTACTAAGTTGCTGAGGCTGGACTCAAACCTATGATCCTCTTGTCTCAGACTTCCAAGTATTTGGATTACAAGTGTGTGCCAGGATGCCCAGCTTATGCAAGATATCTTGAGGCTTGGATATTACATACTTCATTTCTGCCTCTTTCACTGGACAGTTCAAGGGGGCTGGCAAATCAGGCTCTTTGTGTTTCCAACAAAGGTATACGATAGGTTAGTGACTTTCTTGTGTGTCTCTGTCACAAGCTTCCTCATCACTGAGGTTTACGGAAACTATACAATGAATACAGCCTTCTCAGTGCTGCTCTGAGTTCAGGGTTCACCAAGAGAATCTGACCTCACTTTGGCATTCAGAAAAATTGAGTTTCATTTTTTTTTAACTTAAGTCACGTTAAGTTTTTCATCCAGTTGTCATGTTGTGTGTCATATTAAGGGATTGAGTCATATTTTTTCCTCTCAAAATTTCTTCCCAAATTTCAGAAAGTAATGGGACAATTTCAAAGCAGAAAGAAATGCATTATTTAGCTTCTAGGCAATGTGATATAATTGAGAGAGTCATGATTTCTGAATTTAAATTTCAACTGTTATTAATGATAAATGGCAGTAAGTAAATCACTCACATCATTTATCCTCTCTGCACTTCCACTTTTACTTATTAAACAGAATGATAATTATGATCGACTCACTGGGACATGATGGAGATCAAATGTCAAAGCACATTTGAGGATAACTTTGTAAATGATACAGATTTAGAAGGCTCAAAAAATAAATGAGGAGAAAGTGTGTATAAGAAGGTAAGAAAGCAAGAGAGAGCATAGGACTAAAACCATGGAATCTATGAGAAAATCATGAGGAATTCACAATTCACAAGGAAATCAGATTTGAGGTGTGAGACATTTGCAACAAACCTAGATAGAAGGATTCTACCTAGAATTGGAATCCTAGAGAGGGAAATGGAAAACAACTGGGAGCAAAGTATTGTGGGGAGAAAAAAACGAATGAATGCATGCATTTTTCTGTCACTCTATACCCTAATATTATGAAAAATTGCAATGCACCAAATTATACATATATACATATTCATAAAGGGTAAATAAAATGATATGTGCAGTTCTGCCTTCCCTTCATGATAATCTGAATATAATTTTTAATATACTTTTATTAGTGCATGTAGTTTCACATCATAATGTAGTTCAAAATGATAGGGACATACATGCACACAGCACTTGATGAGTTTCCCCGCAGCTCCCTCCCCACACTCAGCTCTCCCCCATACATGATATTGAGATTGACATTGATAATTTCACATATGTGCATAATGTGAATTGAAGTGTTTCCTTCATTAATTCTCCCTCCCCTAAACCCCTTTCACCACTCTCATTCTTAAAGTTTGATCTATTTGTGGCCATCCTTAATTGGAGGTCTATAGGAAGAGTTTGGAAATGAGGTCTGTTGAGTAGTCACAAAGACTTGTCATTTACTGGGTCAAGGGAAGAGTAAGGGATGGGAAGCACCCTCAAATAAAAATTATTTTTTTAATTTGGGAACAATTTTAGATCTACAGAAAGCTTATAAAGCCAGCACATGGAATTCTTGTCCTATCTTCCTCACTCCTCATGACAATGCCACACAACAAACTGTCTTGTCTAGCTATCAAACAAACATGGAGGAATGTTGTCAAGAAAAAGCATCTTTAGCCAGGTGCAGTGGCACATGCCTGTAATACCAGTTACTTAGGAGGCTGAAGCAGAAAAATTTGAGGCCAACTTGGGCAACTCAGAGATACTCTGTTTCAAAATAAAAATGTTAAAAGGACTAGAATATAGCTCAGTAGTAGAGTGTTTGACTAGCATGTGTGAGACTTTGGGTTCAGTCCTGAGTACCAACAAAAACAAAAGCTACATCTTTTAGATAGCCATAAGGCAGATGTTAACAATTAACTAACAGCTTTGCTAGAAACCTACATCTTCTAGATATAGAAGAGAGTACCAACTGAAGGAAAAGCAATGCCATTTGTACATACTTTCTTCTTTAGTGGAAGAAGAAAGAAGTATCTGGGAACTGTGAATCACAATAATATAAATATTATAATATAAAAATAGCCATAAATATATACACACACACACACACACACACACACACACACACACATTTCATGAATCGCTCCTTTTCTTTTGTGTGTGTCAGTACTTAGGCAAAAATAATTATACTTTGGTGTTTGCAAAGTTTCTTAATGCAGTAACTGTTGCAAGTCATTATTCTAAATTAATAGTATTCTGAGGAACAAATATCACTAAATATCATGAAAATGCTTCTCATTATTTTATATATTTTCTCTCTACATCTGTGTGTCTCTAAAGGGCCCTTAAAGTTTCACCAGAGGCAGTAGCTCAACACTTCAACATGCGTGCTTTTAAAAATGTTGGAAAATCCACAAATTAATTTGACAAAGTATTTTATCAGACCTTGATTTATTCTTCTACAGTACAAGTAATAGACTGCTCTTTTTCCTTTCTTTCTTTTTTATTTTTACTTTTTTGAAAGAGGCCAAAAGACTCACTGTGATCCCAAGAAGAGTTTTGCCAATAGTAGAATTTGATTAAGGTAGAAATCTCAGTCCTCACTGGTTTAAGTTTATAGTTATGTGTATTTATGGAAATGGGCAGAACTCGTCTTTAAAAATGTAATTTAAAACCCTATTTATTTCCTTTTCTATTATAGGCTTTAAAAATGCAATCGTGCTTCCAATTCCCAGAAATCTAGCTATTATTTTCTAGCCATTGAGCCATTGAGAGAGCTAGACTAGACTTGTTTTGTTATAACAAACAAACTGGTCATCTCAATTGCTTTGCCACCCAACCCTTAACAGACTCCATTTTTCCTCTGCTATTAGCTCTGTAGGGGAAGACTGGGGTTAGCACCCTTTCTGTTTTCATGAGTATGTGCTAAAGGAGTTAGAAGTAATTCAGAAGCATCATAGAATTTCAACAAAAAGGGAAATTCACATAATGAAATAGAAATTGGGCTATTAAGAAATTTTTGCACATTTTTGGCATGGTTTCATATGCATCTAATATATTGATAAATATTCCAAATGCGGACTAATCTCAATTTTAATTGTGGACATTAAGTGCAACTGAATCAAAAGCATCTTTTTATTTAGCATATAAATGAAGAACCAGATCCTAAACTCTGAACCTTACCAAAAGATAAATTTCATATCTACTTCTGGCAGAGAATAAGCATCTATACCAAGGCATGTTCTACTGACCAAGGATAGATTCTCTTCTTCAAAGATATATTTGAAAGATTCCACTTCCTGTTGTGGAAAGTAGAAACCAGTAGTGTCCTATGAGATACAAAGAGAATGTCATGTGTGCACTGTAGGAGACAACGGCCAAGTCCAAAGGAGATGAAACATGAGTATTATTTTAAAGTCTTAACTACACTTAAGATCATTCTCTTTGTAATATGATATTGTACTGGCAATTGGGAATGTCTTGGAATCATGGACTTTTGGTGCTAGAGGGAAATGCAGAAAGCAACAGGACTATTTCCTTTGCTTTTTATTTTTATTTATTTATTTTTTGTGGTGCTGGGCATTGAATCCCAGGAGCATTTTACTTCCTAGCTACACCACAAGACCTATTTTTTAATTCTTTATTTTGAAACAGGGTCTCACTAACTTGTGGAGGGCCTCACTAAGTAGTTGAGGCTGGCCATGAACTTGTGATCCTCCTGTCTCAGCTTCCCAAGTACTGGGATTACAAGTATGTGCCACTACGACCACTTTCTTTGCTTTATAGATATGAAAGTTGAGGTCCACGGAGGGAAAGACCATCAAAAATAAGAAATTACTTCTATTATGTAATCACCACTTTAAGAAAGACTTTTCAACTTTTTGAGGGGGGAAAAACAATCTCAACAGGGAGCAGTTAAAACCATTTAACGCCACCAAGTAAAAATTCTCTGTTGTTGGCTTTTGGTATAGACACATAAGATAACATAGAGAATTAATTTTAATTATTTAAATTATCCCTTTTCTGTGGGTTGTAACTGAGTTGACTTCACTGGTTAGTCTCACATAACAATTTATAAAAGTTTTTATATTTTGATCAGATTCCAAGATTCTTTCTCTTATTAGAGACTGATATGTTCCAAAGCCTCATACCTAAGATTCAAGATCTAAGAGAACTCCTCCTGGTCATAATATGAAGACAAAGTAAGGTTACATAAGTTTGATAATCCTGTATATTTTTACATATCTAGCACATATCATAATAAATAATGATATAAGTATATAATGCTGAATATAAGAGAAATTATTTGCTCTGACAAGGTATCTCATCTAGGCAACTGTAATGCATTTGTTAGGTCATGGGCTTAAATTATACAAAGGTCAATGTATTGTAGAAAATGTATCTTCCCTGGTGGTTAATGCTGTTTACAGTTTTTAAAACACTTATTTCTGTGGCATAAGGTAGTAACTGGCAGAATAAGAAAGACTATTGTAGGAGGTTGTTATTTTAAGTTATCTTAACTTTTTTAAATTGTGTTTTTATTGGTACATTATCATCTCACATCATAATGTAAATCATATTGACAATGACATACATGCACACAGCACTTGGTGCCCCCCGCTGCCTCCCCATTTTCCCCCTTCCCAATACAAAATACTGAGATTGACATTGGTATAGTCATATATGTACACATATTTGATGGTAGTATTTCCATTAATGAACCTCAGTCTTCCTCCTCGCCTTCCCTTAGACCTCCTCCCTGGCACCACTGAGGTTTCTCCTCCATTATCTGGAATCCCTCTTGTATCCCAATTACTCCCTAGCCTGAGTGAGCATATTAGAGAAAACATATGAGCCTTCACTTTATGTGATTGGCTAATCTCATTTATCTTATCTCTTCTAATGGGAAGGTATATATGATCTTAGGATGAATTCAGTGATAGGAACCCTTTCAACTGGCAGCCCACTGGGATTTCATGAGTTTTGTCACCTCAGATATCAATATGATGTTTTTTAGCCATCTCCTTTGTTTTTGGTCTGAGTACACAGGTGGCAATACGACAAATAAAACAGTTGGTGCACAAGTTAAAATGCCAGTGGCAGGATTTGGGCCAGTGTAACCTAGGCAGTTGAGTGATCATACTGGTACCACAGCATCTGTGGATTCAGACTCAAGGCACTATTTCAAGAATTGAGAATTCAAGTTAATTTCCTAGAAAAGCAGTTCTTTCTTTCTGTCATAGATTCCCCACTTTTAATAGAAACTCAGGTTGATCCATCCAGTTCTGTGGTTATGACAGGCAGAATCTGGGAGTTGCTCATTCTGAGGCCAGTTGACTGAGGAAAGTTGTGTAATCCATATTACTATTGGTTTTGTTTGTTTCATTGATTTTTTTTTCTGTACTGGAGATTGAACCCAGGGGCATTCTACTTCTGAGCTACTCCTACAACCCCATTTTATTTTGAAAGAGGGTGTCTCTACATTGCTGAAGGTCTTGTTAAATTGCTTCCTATCTCAGCTTTCCAAGTACTGGGATTACAGGTCTCTGCCATCATACCCAGTTTAATCTCTTTTACTCTTAGTTACAGCATTTTATCAATTTATACTAAAGCAGTAAACTCATTATCTCAAAATTTTTATTTTGTTAGAATACTATTAAATAAATATAACTCATGCTCAAAATCTACAGTTTCATAAATTGAAAACTAGTTGGTCTTAATTCTAGCACTACTAAATTTCCTATAGGAATTTATCTTTAAAATGAACTTTGTCATTGAACAGCTTGTAAACATCGTTATTGTCCTATTATTTATAAAATGATTTTGTCTTCAGAATTTTGTTTTAACAGTCTATGAGGGATAAATTTACTTAGGACTACTATTTGAAGAGGAAGTCATTATTGATGTGGTCTCTAAAAAGTAGAAGTACCTATGTTCATGGCTTTGTGTTGTATCCTAGCATCCTTCCACAGACTAAGGTGAGGGCGGGGGAGATACTGCTAGAGAATGATGATTTTGATGCTGCTCCTTTGGGTTGCTTCACACTGAAATGTTTTGAAATCTGCAATTCTGCTTTGCCATTTCTATGAGTTATTTAAAGCACTCCTTCTGCACACTTGAGAATGGTGAGGATCTGTGGGTGCCAGGAGCCAGTTTAAGTTGACTGGGAGTGAATTCTTGTTTTGGAGTTCTCCTCTATCTTCCTTCCCACATCACACTCATCACACTCTCTTGGGGAATGCTGAGAAAGTGTATGGACTTCAGTGATTTTTTTTTTTTACATTGCCTTTTTATTTTCTTAAAGATTATGTTTGATTTCACTTTTCTCTCATTTTGGAAAATAATGTTTAAAAAAAAGTTCATGCTTTTTGTATGTGCTGGAATTGAGAGATTTTTATTCTCTCCTCACCACTCTATTGTGTTGAAAATTCCTGTGGCAATACCAGAAAGTAAGACCTGGAGCCAATGAGCAGAGGGGCTGGCATTTGTAGTCAAAAATCTGAAAATATTTCTAGAAGGTGCATTTCTCCACCTAAATCTCTGTTTGGACTGCCCCTCTCATCGTTGTCTCTAACATGATTCCTTTACCTCTGTACTTAAGAACTATTTTCAGATGTCTTTCCTTCTGTGTACATGTCATCCTCTATTGTCTATGTTCTTTGTCTAGCTAATAGCTGATATTTGCCTTCTTGCAAGGGATATGTCTCTAAGGAATGTTATGAAGTTTCTCTCTGGGATGTGAAAAGAATCCCTGACATCTTAGCCCTGAACACTAAGCCCTGAATACTCTCTCTCTAATATATACCATCACACATGCATTTTAATTCATCTCAAATAACATTCATAAAGGGGCTTATGTGCCACCAATTATTTTGAATGAGGAATTTTCTTCCCCATCTGAATTTAAATGATAATCTATCTTTCAAAACATGTAGAGAATGCAGCTACAATTATTGTACATAATACCCTAAGCATGAGTTTAGGATGCGGTCCATTTCGTTGACCGACTTTGTTTTCTTTTTTCCTCCAGCATCTTCAAAACAGCAATTCTCTTACTGTGAATGTTTTCTAAAGTACAACCACAAAAAAAGATTGTGAAAATGACATTGTTGTGTTTGAAAAAAATTTTTTTCTTTAATCTCTTGTTGACTTCTATATCAACATTGTTAAATTGGAAAGACAAAAGATGCTTCCCGGATTGCTGGCACCACAAAGCTCCTTTGTATTCTGACTCTTCTCTTCTTCTTACATCAACATCAATAAGCATTTATGTGGGAGAGACCGAAATGTCAGTCTTTCTAAGGAGCAATCAAATCCAGTTTATTCTTTGCTCTGTAATTAAAGCCTGTTTCAGTGAGGATAGTAAACCAATACCCCAGCAGCTTGAGATAAACTACTATGTTATTTTTAATCTATGGCTACCCTTTCCACAATAGGAACCCTTTGATACTTGCTATGGTTTTGCATTCTTGAGCCAGTAGAAAAAGATTTATGGGAAACAACAGTAGGTAGTTTAACAGTATTGAAATTGTGTGTCTCCTTTTAAAAGTTTATTTTAAAGGAGTTAAAGGAGGTGGCTGAAAGTAGAGGATTCGATGACAAGCTACAGCCCCATGAAACATGGGTGCAGTTTTTCCTTTTGTTTCCCAAGGAAGTACCAATCCTAATCCCAATGCTTGACTATGCTACAGGCTTGAGAATATAAAAAGTTAGAAAGTAGAAAGGGAAGTGAACTCATCATTATTAGACACCATCTCCTCAGCTTCCTGTGGCTGTTTGATGTCACTCTCCTCCGCAGGGCATAAGTAATCCTATTCAACTCCATCCTCCCTGATTCTTATCCTCTTCTTCCTGTATAAGACCCCTAGTTTCTTTCTCTAGATAAAAGGAAAATCTTTTTTTTTTTTTTTCATAATACTGGGTATTGAACTCAGAGGCATTCTTACTTCCAAGCTACACTCCCAGCCTTTTTAAATTTTTTGTTTTGAAACATAGTCTTACTAGGTTGCTGAGAGTCTCACTAAGTTGCTAAGAATGGTCTCAAACCTGTGATCTTCCTGTCTCAGCTTCCAAGCACTGAGATTACAAGTATATGATACCACCGTCCCCCTAGATGGGGAGAATCTTAATTACCTAATGCCTCATCATTCCAAAAGGGCAACCCTTTTCATTGTTGATACTAAGTGATTACTCTATTCTATCCCTCTCTTCTACTATTTGATCATTAATAAAAAAGTATATTAAAAGGATTTCCTAAAGTGCATCTCAGTTCTGTGACAAGATATGTTGATTCAAACCTTTCAATGACATATTTATTTACTTATTTTGGGGATACTGGGGACTGAATCCAGGGGGATTTACCCAGCCCTTTTATTTTTAATTTTGAAACAAGGTCTTGCTAAGTTACCAGATGTGCACCAAGTATCCTGGATTCCAATGACATATCGAAATAGCAATATTTAGAGCATATCGATTTTTTCTCCTCAGCTCCGGAGTCCTGTAAAATGCCTTCTCACTACCAATTTTCCTGCCCTAATTAAGACGTGTACAGGATTCCCCAGGAAAAAATACCACTCTCACCTCCTGAGTCTTCAGTATGTCAATCCTCCATTCCAGTACTGCTTCATAGGTGTACAATGCAAGCCACAAATGAGACCACATATGAAACTTTAAATTTTCTCCTGGCCACATGCTTCACTGGGAGAAATGGAGGGTGGTGCAGGGAGGATGCTGTTGACTCTAGGCAGGATGAGATTGGAGCAACTACATTTACCTGGAAGTGTACTCATTGAGGCTCTTTTAAAACATATTACCTTAAGGTAGCAGCAGATAAATGTTCACCAAGATTAAGGCAGAATGTGCCATGATGCTGATGAAGACCCAAGAAAAGGTCCCTTCCTTGTGCTCAGAGGACAAATGCTTCCTAACAAGGAGAGGGAAAGAGATTTGATATTCCTAGATTTTTCAAAATCTATTCCCCACTCTGTAGGGGCTTTTTTAAGGCTGTCTGATAAAACTGGCTGGTAGTTGAGGGTTTTAGGAGCAGTCAAGATGTCTACCCAGACTGTAGGATTAGCACTTTATATTTGGCTAAAACTAAAGTGGGGAGAAAGCTCAGAGGAAAAGCCACTTCTGTGGCTGCACAAACAGCAAAGTAATATGTGTAAATGTTACCAAGAAAATCTAGAGAATGTTTGCAAGCCCAGCAGTGTAAATGTTATTTTTAAGACTCTAATTAAAAGAAAATTTAATTAAGGCAAATAGAAAAAGACATTTTTTTCAGTTAAGTAAAAATATGTCCATTGCTTGTTAAAGAAATTTGAAGAAATTTTTCCCAAATAGTTACTCTCTGCTTAGAATTCTGTCCCATTAAAAGTGCTTTAAAGTGACAGTGAAATGGCCAAAATGAAAACCTTTGAGTGTTAAAATTGCCATTAAATGGAAAGACTAATGAAATTCATTTTCATAGTGAGGCTGAGGAAATCATGAGGCTTTATAGGGAAAGCACATCTCATTACTTGCAAAGCATTTATGATCTGAGAGTCCAGAATTCCCCATTACTGTATTTACCACATTATAGCCACACCTTGACATAAGGAACTTTGGAAATTTGAAATAACTTAAATCCCTTCCCACAGTTCATCACATTCCACAGTAACTAGTCAGGCTCCTACCCAATCTGTTTGAAAATTTATATGAAATGCACTATTTCTCAGATTCTATTAAAGAAAAAAAAATCTTCCTCTCACCATAGTCCTGCTTTTAGGTATTATTACATGGTGAGAATGTGTCATTCCTGCCCTCCAAAAGATTTACAATGCAAATGTCATGCAAAGAGGAAAATTACATCACCTCACTATGAAGATGAGCTTTAGTGCATCAATCACTAATTGAGAAACTTAGGTAAATATTAATATAAATGTCATATCTCTGTTGGGCAGGACACAGAGCAGTGGTTTTGATTTGGTCATAACTTACATCGTCAGTGAGCCTTGATGTCTGCTATCTTACCCGTGCAGCCAGGGTCTTATCTAGGATGTGAATTTCATTGGAAAGCTGGCTGTCTTGAAAAGAAGTGAAGGGATGAGAAAGAAAAACTAGACTCAGAGGACTCACAGCATTTTCCGTTGTGAGCAGTTCAGATTAACTCATAAACAACAGGAACATTTTCATGATCGGGTGACAGTACTGTTTGCTGTGTACGTGGCTCATCCTTTGTGGTAGTCTGCCAGCCAGGGCGACTAGCTGCCATGGCAGTGTGAATATCCAAGCTGGTTCTACCAAATAGTCCTTGCTCATGTGTAGCTTGCTGCATATACCGGCACACACTGGGGGGCCACTGAAAGGAAATGATTAGTGATAATTCTTCCCTTCCTCTGTTTTAGACTTTCGGAATCTGTTGATATTTATTGATAAAGAAAATGAGAGAAGTGCTTACCAAGAGGCTTACCAAGTGCTAGTCTCAAATTGGCATTAAGTTGCCATTCATAATGTGTCCCTCTACACTTCAGGTATTTAACTTTGAGCCCCTCACAGAAAAGTCCTCTGGTAACATATCCATCTTCCTTATTAGGTTACAGGTAGCTAAGGATATTTTGATATATTGTTTATATGTTGCTGGCATTTTATTCTAAGTTGCTTTTATGTACTAATGCAAGTTAATCCTCATAAATTATGACTTATTTGTAATACATACATTCATGATTCCATCTTACAGATGAAGAGACTGAGGTACAGAGTGGTTTAGTAATTTGTCTAAGATCTGTTGGCCAGTGAGCAGTCAAGCCACATTGCAAATCCAATAGTTTGGCCTCAGACTCTGAGCTGTTAACATACTGTACTCCTTCCTGAGTGTCTAACCCATGTATGTTTTCCTTATCTCTCTGTTCCCAGCACCAGGTATGATGTCTGGAATGTGGAAAGATTGACTAAGTGTTTGTCCATTCAAATAATGCTACATTCATATATGATGACATCAAATATGAATCTCACCATGTGAATGGGGGAAGGAAGGGGGAGATGGGTGGGGTCTGGAAGGAAACATACTGAGTGCTGGGTGCCTGTATGTTTGTATCACTTTGAGCCTCACTATCTTGTATAATTACAATGCACCAATAAAAGTATTCTAAAAACAATAATGTTTTGTCAATTTGGGGATGACATAGGAGGCAGAGTCTCTATGCAGTTCTCCTTAGGCAGAGGGCAAGTGCTCAGGTGACTTGGTCCTTGAAGCTTACTGAGTACCACATCTCTTTCCAATCCAGTCCTTCCCAGGATTATCACTAAAGCAAAGGTGATAAAAGCACAGTGATAACAGTACCTGATCATATCTTGCCTTCTAATCTGTTTCTCTCTCCAATACTAGCTTATCTCTTTCAGTCCCTCTCTCTGCTTCTAAATGAAATGTGAAACCTCTATCTACTAAATAATGAAAAAAAAAATCACCAGTTCTGCATACTAAATTCTATAGCAAGGGGGCTGATTTAGAATAATCTTCCTTGTATAGGTTAGCTGGACTTTTACTCAAGAGTCATTTTCAGGACTGTCACTGGTTAAAGAAACTCAGTGCATTGGCAACCCAGACTCCCAGACTTAATTCCCACCCAGTGGGATAAGTTCCTTTTGCCTCATCATACCCATACCTCATCTAGGCACCTCAAATATTTCCTGTTCTCCTCATGTATGCTTATTTTGGAAGCCAATCAAAGTGGAAGAAATCCACACTCCTATGTGTTCCTGGAATATGGCTAAGAGCTAATAGTTTCCACATTGGGAAAGCAGCCATCCACTTCCTGGAGCAGGTATCCAGATTGTCGAAAGGTCAAGTGCTTTTTCTTAATCAGGGAACTATAGTGGAATGAAAAGGGAGGCAGTTACTGAAACTCAGGCTTCTTCACAGATTCAACAAGTGAATCATGAGCATCCAAAGAGAACTTGGCAGTGAAAATATAATAGATAAGACAAGACTCTGGCTCCAAGGCACTTGTCATCCATCAGAGGAGACAGCCTCCCCATCACCCCTCAGTTGTTGTAAGAGTCTGTGCAACATACTACATGAATAAACACACACACACACACACACACACACACACACACACACACACAACTGGCTCATAATGTGCAGAGTCCAGTGTGAAATGAAAATGAAGGTCCTCTTATTCATAAATTGTGAAGAATTGCAACACGGGATAAATCAAGTATGACCTTGGTTTACATACTCATGAAGCCAGGCATGCATACATGGAAAAGTGATGGGATTTGGAGTGGGTCACTGAGAAGGCTTCAAAAGGAAGTGATACTAATGTGGTAAGAATTTGGCTTGTGAATAGGGAAAAGGACATTTTGATGGAGAAAAGAGTTAAAATAGAAAACCAGAGTGTGTCAGAGCAGGTTGTCAGTCTAGAGGTTGACAAACTGTGTGGCCAGAACATAGAGTGTAGGACAGAAGGAAGTTGAGGCCAGAATGTCACGAGCTTCATGAGAAGAAACCATGGAAGAACAAGGAACAAGGCAAATCATAGTTTAATGAGTTTCATCACTTCCTGCCTGTGAGATATATAGAAACTGATATTTCTGAGCTTCAGTCTTTTCATCTAAAAATTAGGAAGATCTAGTTTTGGCTCAGCCATTAATTATCAGTGAAATCTTAAATACGCCACTTTTTTTTTTTTTTTTGTAGTACTGAGGATTGAACCCAGCTGAGTACAGAAGTTCACACCTATAATCCCAGTTCTAGGGAGGTTGAGTGACACAGGAAGATCACAGGTTTGAGGCTAGCCTCAGTAACTTAGTGATACCTTGTTTCAAAATAAAAAATAAAATGGGCTAGGGGTGTAGCTCTGAGTTAGAATGCCCCTGCCCCTGAATTCAATTTCGAGTCTCACACACACACACACACACACATGTAACATGAATAATACCTGACTAAAATATATGGAACATACTTTAGAAAAGTGCCAGGTGCAGAGTAAGCATTGACATCTTAGCTCTTACTTTTTGTAAGCCAGAAGCTAAGCTCAAGAAGGCAGGAATATATGTGTTGCTCACTGCTGTTGAGGCCAACCTAAGCAACTTATGAGATGCTCAGCAACTTATTCAGACCCTATTTCAAAATTTAAAAATATATATATATTTAAAAGGGGGCTAGGGGTAGAAGGCTCCTGGGTTCAATCCCCAGTACAAAAAATAATAAGTAAGTAAGTAAATAAATAAATAAACAAACAAACAAACATATGGGTGATCTTTCCTCCACCAACTTCTGCCATTAACATAGAAGTTCCAGGGGACTGGTGAACAGATGAGATGGGACTTACTTTGGGAAGCTTTAAGAAGCACATGAATTTAGTGCAGAGAAGGAAGAATAGGTTCTAAGGTGGCAGAAAATTGGGATGGAGCAATTGGTTAAGGGGCAAGCCTTGCTTCATTGGGACTAAGGACATAAACAGGCACTGGGGTCAGGCAGGTGGGTTAGCTTCTGCAAGCCAGCACCATCGGGGGCAACTGGACAAGTCAGCAAATGCACCCAGTCACTTTCTGCTACTCAGAAGCTGAATATTTTCATAGTAACAATATTTCTTTGAATCCACAAGGCTGTATAAGCGCATCCACTTTTCAATATCTATGCTGTGGTAATCATTGAAATCTACAAGGGCAGGAGGAAGTAAGACCAAACTTCCCAGGGCCATTGGAACTCACCTACATCACTCATGCATGTTCATTTGGTTTCTAAGAGGACTGCCTTTTTTATGGCATGTGCGGTACATAAGAGTTTTCTTAGAATTAGCTTAAATTGTCCTTAATTGGAAATATGTCATGCAACAGTCTTTTTTCTCCAAATGAGTATTTCGCTCAGTGGCACGCAGCCTGCGTCATTAAGCCCCAAATTAAAGAACATGAAACAATTAACATTTTTCATTCCTTCTGGTTCCATTTTGCTGTGCCTTTCTGTGGGGGAGGGGGAATACTTTAAGTTCTCAGGGAATCATTTGAGTAATGTTATCAGTGTAACAATTTGGAAATCTTATCTTCTTTAAACCATGTAATTGTGTACTAAACAAGGTGGGAGAAAATGCCTTTTCACTTACATTTTCCCCAATGCAGAGACTGATGAAATTGAGATACTAGAGATTTATGTCTGCTGGGTTGGCAGTCATTTTATATTTACTCGGTCTATGAGATTGAAATCAAATCGGAGGTTCGCTCTCCAGGAATGTGTTATTTGTTATCTAAATAACTATGTGTAAGCAAATCAGATATGGATAAGATGTTTCCATTACATTGTGCAAGTTAGTTGTGATTCCTAAGGTCCCAGCTTCATCTAAAATAGCTGTATGGAAACTACTCTTTTTGGTTTCCTGTATTTGTGATGGCTCAGCAGGAGATTCTGTTCTTGTTAATTTCTCAACTAGTAACAAGAAAGGAAAAATTTAATGAAAGGAAATACACTTTGAGCCCACAGATACAGATGAAATGGGTGGCTATACTTTCTCCTGAGTCCTCAAGAAAGCTAGTAGGATTGGCTTCCCAAAAGCCATCTTGGTTAACAGACAAACCTATCACTTGATAAGGTATGATGAAGAGAAGGTACAAAGAATTCATAAAGGCAGGTTTTTTTTCTTTTCAGGTTATACAAACCTCAAATTCCAAAGTACTAAATCAGTGACTATTTATATTTTCATTCTTCTTTCTGAGACCAATTTAATACTAAACAATCTTAGCTTTGAGTTAGGAAGTAGAAAAAAAAGAAGTATATAAGGCAAACCAATTTTTGTTATACAGCTATATAAACTATTTAACCTTCATTTTGTAAGCAGGAATATGGATATCTGCCAATAGTTACTGTATTAGTCAGGGTTCTTGTTTGCAAGCCTACAATTATTTTCAGTATTTTAAACAAGAAAAAGGAATATTTTTCAGAAGGAGCATGGAAGACATAAGATTGTTTTTAACAAGAACAATCTGGCACACCACCACCAGCATCACCATTGCCACCACTGTTGGGGGGCTTGGGGCTGCTGGCTACTCGTAGCTACCATGAATACTTTCTACTCCATTTACTAATGAACTCAGATATCAGGTCTTGTGACTGCCATGGGTGAAGGAGACTCTTGACTATTTAAAGTCCACAAAGGAAGATAAGACTTGGTGTCCTTACCAAACTGTGTCAAGGGAATTATCTCCCGAATGTGAAAAGGGTTATGTACTGGAATCCTTCCAAATAATAAACCCTCTCTACTACCTCTTTATTATTGAATTAATTTTAAAATAACAAGTTATCAACATATTTATATTTTTTAAAACTCTAAAATTGAGCACCTCTACATCCTTGGTATTTGCTATGCTTTATAGTAAACTTTTTGGTTTTCATGTCATATTTAATGGAAAGAAAAATTAGAAGTTTTTGTCTTTAATGACAATATCAAATTATCTCTCAGAACTCTAAGTGATTTAAATGTCTAACTTTCCTGCCTTCTTTGAATTTCATGCTCCATGAATATCATGTCTATTTCAAAATGGACTACAGCTGTCACTAAGAATCTGTGATGGATTGGCAATGGGACCCCCCTCCAACACACACATACACAGATATCCAAGTCTGAGGGTGCTCAAGTCCCTTATGTAAAATGGCATAATATTTGCATATAACCTAGGTACATTCTCCCCTGTACTCTAAGTCATCTCTAGGTTATTTATAGTATTAACACAAAGCATATCCTATGAAATAGTCATTATATTAAATTGTTTAGCAATTTGTGGCAAGAAAAAAGTCTGTATGTATTTGATACATACAGTTTTTCCCCTGAATATTCTCCAACTGTGGTTGATTGAATCCGTGGAGGTGGAGCCAATGGATACAGACAGGTGACTCTACTCTCTCCTGAGTCCTCAAGAAAGCTAATGTAACCAGCTTCCCAAAAGCCATTATCAACCTCCTTTTCCCCTGAAAGTTCTAATACAGAGAATGGAAATACACAGCTTTTCTCAGACCTTTTTCTGCAGAGACAACTTTCTATATAATCAACTTCCAGCTCATAATATATGTGTGAAATTTAGCCAGGGAAGCTTCAAGGGAAGTTCTTATTTTCCAGAACTGAAGTGTAGATGAAGCTGAGGCAATGTTTCTCACTCCCCTTTACTGTCTACAGTGACCACAGAGAGGAAGCCTAGAGCTGAAGTGCAAGGCCAACCTTTGGGGAGAAGCCAGAACACTGAGCAATGTTAGCTGGACATCTCAAGTTGACATTGTTAGACCCTGGTCATTGACATACAAACTCAGAGTTCTTGCCATATAGAAAAATTAACTCCTTCTTTTCTCTGGATCCAGCCTCAGTCCAGTTTGCTGACACTTATAGCTGAAAGATTTCCTAAGTGATATGATACTTCCAAAAATTTACATCCATTCATAACTGGACATTTCAAATGGCAACACTCCTTCTATTTATTGACTGTTGACTTTGGACTAGCATCATAGGAAGTGAGGTTTGACACAATTTCAAAAGGAGAAAAGTATTTGTAAAAAGGTGTGCAATAAATGTAATTTAGTAACATAGTCATGTTCACTGAGCTGCAAGAACATGGTTAGGTTGTAATTAATTTTGGACTATATTTAATAAAATGGAATAATCTGATAAAAGAGCATGTCATGGTCTATTGACTAAGATGGCAGTAAGAGCTAGAGCTTTACAATAAGCATTATTATAATTTCTTATTTATAATGAATAATTAAATAATATTTATTACATGGAACACTTTACATAGTATCATTTTATCTTAGAACTCATATGAGGTAACCACATACATATAATATGTACATGGGAAAAACTGAACCACAAAGAGTCTAAATGGCACTTTGTCAGTCATGGTACTGTTGATATCTTGGGCTGGACAAATTTTTGTTGTGGGAGCTGCTTTGTGCCTGTGGGCTGGTGGGCAGCATTTCTGGTCTCTACTTATCTATAGCACCACCTGCCTAGATCCTGCCTTTTGCACATGGGGGTTTAACAACTAAAAATGTCTCCTTACATAGCCAGATGGCCCCTGGGACGAGAGGACAAAATGCAACCCTCTCCTCCATTGAGAACTATGAGTAAATATGACATGTACAATGTTACTTGGAAAGTGTGACAAAATGAAAACTAAGACCTGTACCACCACATTCCCTGGTCTCTGCTCCTATCCTTGGAGAACTTAGATTCACAGGATACGATGACCTAACTACTAAAGCCACTTTAATTAATAAATAGAACTGCCCAGAAATCATTCAAAATATGTACTTTCCAGATATCAAGTCAAATCACAAAGTACTAAATACACACTCAACACATAAACAGGATTACATGAGGAGCTCTGAGATTACAGTGATATGCTACCTATTCCATGTTCCTATTTTCATATTTTTCTTAAGTCTGCAGCTAGGGCACCTACCCCAGACTGGGGCCAAACTGATTTCCAGTAGGAGAAATTCAAACTACTCTGTCAGTAGAATACAGCTACAAGATTAATTTAGCCTTTGCTGATGTTGTACTCCAGTTTAGAGCAAAATTTTTGTAAAGGGCCAGATAGTAAGTACTGCAGGCTTTGCGGGACATATGTTTTCTGTCACAGCTACTCAACTCTGCCTCTTTGGCTGGAAAGCAACTGCAGATAAATGAATGGATTTATGAACAAAACTTTTATTTACCAAACCAAGTTGGACTTGGCCTTGGGACATAGTTTGCCAATGTCTGCTCTAGTTCAATGAACTAATTTATTTATTTCACTCTGTTTCTCGGACACATCTTTCTTCTATTTCAGTATTTAAATTTAGTCCATAAGCTCACAGGCACTGGAAATGTAACTTTCTTTACTTTAACCTAAACTAATCCCTGCATTCTGGTGAGTGATATAAACAAAATCTCAGCCAATTCTGGTTTGTTTCAGTTTACTCCTAATCATTGTAGGATTATCTCATTGATTATAGCTGTTTCAATTTAGAATGTTTCTTTTCTTTCTGGGGGGTGTCTATGTGTTGGAAAGGTCTGGGATGGCCATGTACCAGTGGGAGGCAGTAGCTAATTGGCTCTCTGTTTGCATCTGTCCACAAGCCTTACTATTCCTTCTGTTTTCTGCTTGCTGATCAACAATGCACTCCTTGTTTTTTGTTTGGTTCTTTGTTTTGGTACTGGAGATTGAACCCAAAGGCATTCAACTTCAGAACTACACCAACAGCATCCCCTTCCCCATTTTTTGCCAAACTGGGAATTGAACTCAAGGACATTCTATCACCAAGCTACACCTCCAGTCACTAAGTTGCAGAGGGCCTCACTAAGTAGCTGAGGCTGGATGCGAACCCAGATGTTCCTGCCTCAGTCTCCCGAGTACTGGGATTACAAGTGTGCACCATCCCCCTTTTAAATTTTTTATGTTGAAACAGAGTCTTACTAAGTTTCTGAGACTAGTCTCAAACCTATGATTCTCCTGACTTAGCCTTCCTAGTACTAGGATTACAAGTGTGCACCACCATGTCTGGCTTTGATCTGGCTTCAGCCAGAGAACTGGGTGCAGGCACAGGACCCTTTTCCTGAACATTTCATGCTTTTAAAATCTTGCTTTCTGGGAGTAAAGATGGAGGAATAGAGAGACAGCATATTTCAGGTGCTCTGAGATTTGGAATTCAACCAGTGGGAAGACTCTTCTTGGCAAGAAAACAAAAGCATTTTTCAACAGAAAAAATGACAGTCAAAACACAATGGAATTGGACACTGTACAGAGAACAGAGGACTGAAAAGAGCTCCCCTTATCTCATCTTGTGAGCAGACAGCTGAGGTGGTACCATCTTGGTAAGTCCACATGGAGCTGGCGAAAGCCAGAATCTGAGACTCTTGGAGACTAACTCCAGCAAAGAAGGAGCAGAATCTTGCTGAGTTAACGACTGAAGAAACCTATCATCAAAAGCAAACACACTCTTCTTTCCACCATGGAAAACTTCAAGACTCAACTCCCCAGACTGCCCAGCCAGAACGCAGCAAAATCTTGTGGCTGCAGCCAAACTCACTTCTGCCTGAGTCTCAAGCAGCACTC
>PVLC010008270.1:0-59185 GCA_004027655.1 Graphiurus murinus | reverse complement strand
AATCATGTTATTTGCAAGGAAATGGAGGGAACTGGAAAACATTATGTTAAGTGAGATAAGTCAGTCACTAAAAGTTAAAAATCAAATGCTCTCCCTAATATGTGGAAGCTAGGGAGAAAATGGGACATAAGAGGGACTCCAAGTGAAGGAGAATTCTTAGGTGAACAAAAAATTTGACTTAATGGAAGGTAACGGGAGGGGGGGGACACCCTAATGAGCATGATGTACTTATAAGATCACATCAAAGTCAATCACTAAACTGACCAGGAGATAGGGGGAGGGTGGGTGGGAATTGGGGAAGGGTTAATGAGAAATATGTGCATGGATGTCTTTACCAGTACTAGTTTGTACCCAACAAAAATGTGTAATTAACCCTGTTGTACCCAAGAAATGTATAAAATTCCATGCTAAAAAATTAAAAAAAAAAAAAAGATTCTTAATAAATATCTTTAATGTTTTATGACTGAGTAGATGGTCTGTTTTGTACCCATAAAATTCCCAACTCAGTAAAAGTTCATTATATTCATATGGAGTTAGCACAACATATCAAATCTAGTTGGCATAAGTGTACACTCTTACCTCGTTCCCATCCAATCATATTTTCCTACACAATTTAGGAACAATAAAAAGTCCACATTTAAAGTAGAGTATATTTTTAACACTCAAATTATTTTTATCCAATCGTTTTCTTACAGGTTGTTCCCTAGCTCTCAAACGCATTGTCTTCCTTATCTATCTATCTAGATAAGCTACACTTAGTATTTAATTATTAGGAAATTGTCACAATCTATAATCCAACAGCTACAATGAAAAATTTGATAGGGAGTATTATACATCTGTCAGTGGAGCTGGAATTCTTTTTTTATTTTTATTTTTATTTTTTTTGAGGTACTGGGGATTGAACTCAGGGGCATTCTACCCCCTAGCTACACCCTCAGCCCTATTTTTTATTCTAGGTCTCACTAATTTGCGGAAGGACTCGCTAGGTAGCTGAGGCTGGCCACGAACCCGGATCCTCTGGTTTCAGCCTCCCAAATGTTGGGATTACAAGTGTGTGCCACCACGCCTGGCTAGCTGGAATTCTTTATATTGGTGGAACTGATTCTTTGGAGAGTAACTGTATTCAAGTAGAAAGAGTAATATACCAGTGGGAATTTATCTTACCTTCTTTAAAATGTTCTAAGACTATTTAATTATAACTTTTCTCTTTTTATTTCAATGGCTTAAGAATTATGGATTTCCTTCTGTTATGTAACAATTGACAATATACAGAGAACAGTTGTGGGGAGAAATCCAGTACAATTGACCATTATAATAAAATTCTTCCTTTTTATCACATTTTGCCCATCTTACCTACTATACTACATTTCATTACTCCTTCTCCTTACCATTACCTGTCTAGCTACTAATTTTGCAATGTAACTGCCTGTTTATTTGCAATATTTAGAAAGTGGCCTTCTGTTTGGGTTCAGTGGGCACCTAAACATCTTTTAATTTCCCAATGCCTTGTAGTTCTAAAATCCTGATATCCATCTTAAATTTCTTCATTCATGACTCCTGGCCTTTACTTCTGGTTGGGCTCTGACAGTGCCTTTATTCCAATTCGTATCCATACCATTCTCAGAAGCACATCTGAGAAGCATAAGCTTCATGGATTCTGACATCAGTACTTAATGGCAAAGCTGACATTCATGCTGTAAACTTGACAATTCCCTAGCTTATAGGTGACTGTATTGAGACTAAACTAATCCAAGAAAAAGTAATGGCACTTTTCTTTCTCTCTTTCCAAAGTTTAAAAACATTGTTTGTTATCTGGACATGGAAGTATTTTGAAATTTGACATACCCCACTAAACAGATCACAAAAAGATTCAGAAAAATATGCATTTCAGTGAGTCATACAACAGAAATATATGAATCATGATTCACAAAATATTATAGCATGATATTTTCATAACATGTATTGAATTGAAATAGTAATATATAAATAGATAGTTGAATTTAAAGCTAGAAGAAAATAAACAACTATAAAATAAACTTCATAAAAATTGGATTCATTTAGACAAACACTGAACAACTAAAATAAATGACAATCAGAACTAACTTACAAGATGGAGAATCCCTCCAGTTTAACTTGAAATCACTGATGTAAGAGTCCCAGAGTGCTTGGACAGAGAAGTAATCTGCTATGGAATGAGATGGAGATGATGATGAGGCTGGTGATGAAGGATATTGAGAAATTACATTGTTCCTATTTAATGATAGGGCTATGGATGGTATTAGTTACTTGCAAATACAAGAGAAGAGTTGAAAATCAGAATCACTGACCTAAGGTTCTATCCATACTGAGTAGAAATCTGTCTTGTTGATTCAGGTTTTTGGCAAAGACCTTGCTGTTGGTAGTTGTTTCTTTCAGACTTGGAAGCTGCATGATACCTTTCCAAAGCAATAACCTCCTTTATGAATTGTGCTTTTTCAGAATCATCTACTTTTAGCTGCTTCTCAATTATTGTCTCAAGGATATTCATTGTAGTGAAAGACTCTCTCAAAAAGTTTAGCCAGACATGGTGGCACACACTTGTAATCCCAGTACTTGGGAGGCTGAGACAGGAGGAGCACAGGTTTACAGCCAGCCTCAGCTATTTAGTGAGGCCTCCCGTAACTTAGTGAGACCCTGTTTCCAAATAAAAATAAAAAATAGGGCTGGGGGGGGTGTGGCTCAGAGATAGAATGCTCCTGTGTTCAATCCCTCGTACTGCGAAAATAAATAAGTAAATTAATCAATTAATTAATTAAATGAAATAAAAAATTATAAAAAGCAGAAATGTAACCACATTTTTGTTTTTGGATTCCTAATACTGTTACTGTATTCACATTTCACCTGCATTAAACACACAAGAGTACATTTACTAGAAGACATCAAACACTTTACTACTGATTTAAAAATAAATTAATTTAACTCATCCAACCTTATTTGGTAGCATTCTAGTTAACTATACCTGTCTTTTTCACTGAAGAACAAACATCTTAAGACACTGTTTCATAGTGAGTTATCTTGGGAAACCACAACACTTAAAGACTTTATCTTAAAAATCAGAATTCACTTTGAAAGAGTAGTATCTTTTTATTATATATTAGAATAATTACATATTAGGAAAAACAAAATCAAATAATGTTAAATGATTAGCATAAAATAGATGCAAATAAATGAGTTTTTTTTTTTTTCTCAAGAGTCTCCCAACAAGGTAATGTTTGCAGGTCAGATCACAACATACATAAATTGCTACAAGCTAATTGGCAAGTATTTACCAGAATCAAGACATGGAATTGTTCTAATCAATAGGGTACAAAGAAGAAAAACCTCACAATCCAGTCTAGCACAGAGTCAAGAGCCAAATAGCCACAAAGGATGGTCATATGGATAAAGAGAAAAGTTCTTAAGTATTGATTCTTTAGGCCAATTCACTAAAATTTTCAAGAAATGCTCTAACCAGAAAAAATACAGTTTCAAATTATTGGAGACAGTTTTGATTCAAAGAAGAAACTAATACATATTTTAGTGAAGGCTTATATTGATTCTAAGATCTCTAAAGATGATGAGAAACTTAACATCTTTGTCGTTTCAAACATTATCTAGATCTTAGGGATGTTTTTTTTTCAGATTCCCTTCTTGCTTTTGATATTTCTAATTAAGGTTTATTATTAAATGAAGCTGTTTCTCACAGATGCCTAAACATTTCTTTCTCATATGAAGTTTTAGAGAAATCTGTGTCCCCTTTAGTTGTATTCAAGTTTAATAAAACCACAGGAGATAATTTTGAGCTAATATCTCCCTGTCATTCTCTTCACTCTCATTCAGTGAACTTATCCTATGTATTAGCCAGAGTTCAGACGTACTTGGGATGCACAAGAAGTAGAAAATGAACAAGGTCCTTCTGGTCAAGCAGCTTCAAGTATGCAGTAGGATTACTGACCTCTGTTGGTGAATGATAGAAATATATTTGCTCAAAAGAGCAGAGGGTATAGCTTAGAGGTAGAAGGCCATGGGTTCAATACCCAGTACCACACACATACACACACACACACACACACACACACACACACACACACACACCAAAAAAGGCAAATAAAAACATATATAGTAAAATGCATTATTTTAGAAATTCATACTAAAACATCCCTCCATGTGATTTGCATGCACTAAGAAAGTTTAGCCATAATGATTTTGACTGATTTATTTATTTATCTATCTATTTTTTTTTTATTTTAGTTCTGGGGGATTGAACCCAGGGGCATTCTACCTTTGAGCCATATCCCCAGTCCTCCTCCCTCCTTTTTCCCTTTTGAAACAGGGTCTCAAGAAGTTGCTGAGGTTCTCACTACATTGCTGTCTCAGCCTCCCAAATACTCAGATTACAGGGATGCACCATCATATCTGGCTTATCTCTATATTTATTATCACAATTTTATGAGGTTGATATTATTATCCTCAGTTTTTAAATTAAAAATATATATGGGGGCTTGAGATGTTGCTCAGTAGTACAATGGGTACTTATCATGTGTGAGGCCCAGGGTTTAATCCCCAGCACCAAAAAATAAAAAATAAACTTTAAACCTGAAAATCTGAGAATATGTAATATACCTAAGGTTACATTAATAAAAGTAGTACACCGGCTTATGAAGGGCACGTGCACTTGCCCTTACACAGCATGTGTCAGGTGCACGTGAAAAGGATCCGTGCACCTGAACATTTCACTGCGTAGACACTCAGTCATCTCACTGCGCATGTCCTCACCCTCACTTCATCCCTATGAAGAAGGTCCTTAGTGAATACTAGATAATGGTGGGGCTTCAGCATTTCCTGAACAATGCAACATTTCCAGTGAGGCATAGGTTGCTAACATAAACCAGGACTGGGGTAAGGCAAATGGATAGAGTGTGTATAAAGTCATTAGAAATGCTAAAATAAAATTAAGACTCATTCATCTCATAATTTTAATTGAAAATCCTAATGAGATTCTTCCATCACAGTATACTAAGAAATAGAGTATTTCTTCATTTAAAAATGAAGTGTAGTTAGTAGACATTAACAAGTTCCCTGTCTAGGATAGCTAGGGTTGCCACTGAGAGGTCACCAACTGGTGTGTTTGAATTATATTATGTGACATTATCTCAAATGAATTATTAGAATCTGTTTTTAGTGTAATGTTTATTAAGAAATATTAGAAATATATTTTTCTAATTTATACTAGGACATCTGAACACATTGTCCTGAAGCCTCTTGCTTTATTAAATTTTACTACACTTGTAGAGTTCCTAGGGGATGATCTGGTACAGCTCCCATTTTAAGATGGTACCTCATAGCCAGGCATGGGGTGCACACCTGTAATCCCAGTACTTGGGAGGTTGAAACTGGAGGATCACAGGCTCAAGGGCAGCCTCAGCAATGTAGTGATACTCTCAGCAAAATAGTGAGATCCTGTTTCAAAACAAAAACTAAAAAGACATGGGGGGGGTGTAGTTCAGAGGTAGAATGCACCTGGGCTCAATCTCCACTACCACAAAAATATAAGATGGTACCTTATTATGTTATATTATTTTGACAATATATTGTATTAATATTTCATTGGATATCTAGTGAAATGTAATATAATATGGATTAGACCTGATTATATAGCCATGATCCTAAACAACTATAAACTACAGGAGAAGCAACATAGAAACTTGCAGGGAAAGAGAGAGACAAGGATACAGGAGAGAAGGCAGGAACACAGGAATATGACAGTTAAGTAATAGATACTCCTGATACTTCATTATATCTGAACACACACTTGAAAGATACCTATTATTTTAATACAGAACATCAAGATTAAGTTAACCAGAATATGCAACAAAAAAGCAAAGCATTAAGCCAGCTCAGGGAAAACCAAGTAATATCATTTTGTTACTGAATACATTAAATGGTATCTTATATATCAGAAGAGTTGAGCACCAGATTTCCAAGAGCTTCAAATGAATTTAGATGATATTTGCCATGAAACAAGGACTAGCTGAAAATTTACAAAGAGGGGACTGTATTATAATTAGGATGGTAATTAAGAAATATTAGTGTAGTAATTTCTTGAAGGTTTAAGTAATCAGTGGAATGGACCGAAGACTAGGGACTCTGAACAATGATCCAAATGTTGGGAAAGGGGAGACCAAACTAAAGTGATGATAACAGGAATCACAAGTCAGACTAATGGAAGCACATATATGAATGTGGCATAAACATTGAAACATTAATAAATAAGCCAGGTGTGGTGGTGCATGCCCAAAATCCCTGTACTTTGGACACTGAAACAGGAGGATCACAGGTTTGACAACAGCCTCAGCCACATATCGAGCTGAGATTCTGTTTCAGAATGAAAAATGAAAAGTTCTGAAGGTGCACTTCAGAATTAGAATGTCCCTGGGATCATCCCCAGTACCAAAAAGAAAAATAATTAATAATAATAATAATAATAATAATAATAATAATAATAATAACAATAATAATGCCAGATCTAGAACTTACTGGATTTAAGAGTTAGGTCTAAGAGTGAAGGAATTATCCACAAATCATGTGAACTTTCAGGAGCACTATTAACCTTTAGATGTAGAAGTCACAGGAATCACTTCTCAATTGAAATCTACGGAGCGATACACCATACTCAGCAGACAGTTTGGAATGTGTGTCTTGAGCTTAGTAAGAAGGTTCAGAAAGAATATGCTGACTTAGGAATTTAAAGAGACGTTAACTAAAGTAATACAGTCGCACTATCAACCAAATGCCCACAAAGAGTGAGGAAAACAACCTTAACAGAGGTAAGAAAGAGCAGTTTAGCAGATTAGAGGACAGAGAAATGGCAGTTATGAAAAGAACCTAGTTCTTCTGGCATTGGTTCACAAATGAAGAGTGCCTGTAAAGGTGACCAGATGACTAATGTGAAGTACTGAAAGGTAAACTAAGTGAAACTTGAACAGAAGTCCTCATCAGCTCAGCAACTCCAGTGTGCTGGGACTGTCCAGTTTGGCTCCAGTGTTGCTGTGCCTCTCCCTGCTCCATGCATTGTCTTCTGATGTCAGTAATTTTCCTGTGCATGCCCCCCTCTCTAGCCTTCATGCCCTGAACACAAAAGGATTCCAGCTTACAAGGTCAGGTTTTAAAGCAGGCAAGAATATGCAAGTGTGCATTCTTTCTCTCTGAATGTGAGTACATTCCAAATACATAAAGTAAGAATTTCCTATTTCTTATCTAAGTGGCCTATGCAGGCTTTGTGAACCTAGTGCTCTTATGGTAGTGTAAAACCAACACAGACTTGTATAGTAAATAATGAAATACACATTAAAGAGCCACCTGGTAATTGAAAGAGAGATTTCTCAGGATAAGAAAAAATAGATATAGATTTTTTTCCACAGATGCTAGATTTTAGGAGTCTTATTATTTTTTTTAATTTGGTCTCATTTTCTGCAGGGAGATAATTTCACAAGATACTTTTATATGTGGGTGGGGGGTACTGGGATGGAAGTCCCATTATGTCTCCCTCTGAATACACCCCAGTCCAATTTTTACTGTTTATTTTGAAACAGAGTTTCCTAAATTGCTGAGGGTCTTTCTAAATTGCTGAGGATGGCCTTGAACTTTCCACCCTCCTGTTTTGGCCTCCCAAACACTGGAATTACAGCCATATGGCACCACACTGAGCTTATAAGATACTTAACTGCAGTCAAATTAACAATGATCAACAGTACTAGACATTACAGAGTATTCTGGTATTTTTAAGCATTCAAGGTGCCTCACTTATTTTTCTAAATTCCAAAGTCAAATTCTATTGCTATACAGTGCTAGTTATATCTAAGTGTGTGTGAGTGTGTGTGTGTGTGTGTGTGTGTGTGTGTGTGTGTGTGTGAACGAGAGAGAGAGAGAGAGAGAGAGCAAGAGAGAGAGAGAGAGAGAGAGGAGACATTCTAATATTATCTCCATGCACTTATTTTAAAATGGCATAAGTCTAATGGTTAGATCTGTGATATCACAAATTAGTGTCATCTTTACAAATTCTTTGCATTAAATGAGAAGAAAAATCTGCTAACAGAGGTAGCTGCCTCAGTATTCCAATAGGGGAGGCTATCCACTTGCAGTCATTTCTGTCCTTCACCACACTTTGTAATAAAATAAGACAAAGGAGGAGGACATTGCATGACGCCTGATTTACCCTCTTGGGTGCTAGTTCCTGTCTGCCTTTCATTCCAGACCCTTGTCCTGCCTCCTCCCTCTGTTTCCTGGCCTTTACTGAGCCAGTGAACAGACAGTAAACTATTTTTCTTCTGGCTTGTGAAAAGACCATTTACTCATTCATTTAGTCACCATTTTTGTAAGTCATATAATTGGATGACAAACAAAAGTCTGGAAAAGCTACTCTGACTAGACTTCTGAATATAATTATTTATGATTTCTTGATTATGGCTATTTTTCCCTATGTGCATCTCTCCTTTTATATTGGCCTGACACACAAAAGAAATTAAATTACATTTCAGATAATTGATACCTCTACTTATCTTGGCAAAAGAAGGAGGATGTTTTGTTTATCTCATTATGATGTGAAAAAAAAAATGTAGGATGATTGAAGATGTGGAAACTCAGTTCAGCTCTCTGCAACTATTTCTATGATCTGAAAGCCTATTATTAAGAGTATTCACTCATTCAGAACACACACACACACACACACACACACACACACAGATTTATTCTTTTAACCATTTTATACCCTGTACTCTACCTGGACATCATATTCACAGAAAACCAAAATACATTAGTGCTGCCTATTAAATTTAATTCCTAATGGAAAAACAATACCTTGATATGAGATTAAATGATGCCATATAGTACTCATGGGGTAGATTTGGGGGAATCATGAGAAATAAATCTTAGACTGCATTCCTTGTTAACATTACAACTTTTCCCCTGAACTAACAGTAGCACACTAGGGACCTATTCTTTCATCAGTGTCAAATATTTTCTGATTATATTCAAGTTTATATGCAGGAAGCATTGTATAGTTAGTAAATGCACATTTGAGAAATGATGTTTTTTATTTTATTTTATTTTTTACTTTGGTACTTGGGATTTACCCAGAGGCATTCTACTTCCAAGCTATACCCCTATTTTTTATTTTTTATTTTGAAACAGGATCTTGCTAAATTGCTAAGGGTGTCCTCAAACCTGTGATCCTCCTGTCTCAGCCTCCCAACCACTAGGATTACAAGTATATACCATCATGCCCAGCAGAGATATCAGTTTTTAAATACAGATTTTTTAAAATCAAGACTATGCGTTTTTCTATAGTTTCTGAAAGTTTTCTATTTCCTATCATTTTCTTAGCATTTGAGCTATCTTTCTGTTTAAATACAGAGTAACAGCTAAGTCAGTTACAGAGAAGAAAATATTGCATAATCTCCCTTACATGTGAAAAATATATAAATACATTATGTGGAAAACAAATAAATAAGTAAAATGTATACAGAGAATGGTTACCAAGAGTAGGAAATGGGGACAAGGTAGGGATCTCTAGGTCTGAGGATACAAAACAGCAGACATGCAGGATGGACCAGTCTGAGAATCTATTGTACAATATGAGGGCTTTAGTTAATAAAATTGTGCTACATTTGGGATTTAAAATAAATGGGTAGCCGGGCGTGGTGGTGCACGCTTGTAATCCCAGCATTTGGGAGGCTGAGACCGGAGGATCTGGGTTTGTGGCCAGCCTCAACTACCTAGTGAGGCACTCTGCAACTTAGCTAGACCCTGTTTCAAAATAAAGAACAAAAAATAGGGCTGGGGGTGTAGCTCAGAGGTAGAATGCCCCTGAGTTCAAGATCCCCAGTACTGAAAAAAAAAATGGGTAGATTTTAGAAGCTCTTGCATGTGCATATGCACACAACACACACACACACACACACACACACACACACACACACACAGACCCCACACACAATGTAACTATGTAAGTGATGGGTAGATTCACTATAGTAACCAGATACATGTATCTGCCCAGCTTATCATCCAGTTGTATTAGGGCAGCAGGGTGGGTTTCCAAGAGACCAAAAAAAAACAAAAAAAAAAAAACAAAAAAAAAACCTGGAGACAGCATGTGAGACATGAGGTTCTTACAGAGAGGGTCTAGTGGTGCCAGGCTAGACAGAAAGAACCTCCAGCCCTTACAGTGATTTGCCAAGTAAAAGCTCATTCCACATGGCATTACTCTAGAAAAGAGCATATCCAGTCCTCCCTCTATACTTTGTACAATGATGACTAACAGGAAGGGAGTCATTGCCCTCTCCATACTGTGTTCAGTTCTGCACCAGTCACCAAAGGGACAGAGGTTGGTAAATTGGGCTGTAGAAGCAATGACATCATTAGTTTAGTCAGCTTTGTGGCTTGTATGGCCAGCATCCCAAAGGTCAGTTGTCTTGATATGCACACAAGGAATCAGTTCCTACAGCTGACACCTGTCTGCCATATTTGCAATATAAGTGTGTGAGAGACAGTCAGTGTCCTTCATGGTGGTATTTATCCAGATGTTCCATTTTTGGCCCTCTTTTATTATTCTTTAACTTGGCTAGGTCCTTGATAAACAGAAAGGGACATTCCAAGGACATGGTATTTTACCATACTACCTTTCTTTTAAGAATTAAAACCATACTTTTTAATAATATATCATCTTTTATTTAAAATATATACAAAACAAATTTACACATGCATGATAGAATTAATTTTAGAATGTAATAGACAAATACAGACAGAGAAGCAAGCAAAAAACAGATTGGAACACAGGAGAAGTACCTTCAGATGTCATGTTTACTAGGCAGCTCACTATGTGTCTGCATGCAAGCAACCTAGACCATCATTCTTATAAATTCCAAGTATCTCTTGAACACATTGAATATTTTGTTGCTTTTCCATTTAATGAGTTCTAGTTCACCAAGTAGAAGCCTGTCTAAACTGGCTTAGAGGTATGACATAGGCAGGTAGATTTCAAGTCCCAGGAGGACTCAGCAGGAGCACAGTAGGGTTAGCCTTCAAATACAAATGCCAATGAAGACAGATCTATAAAAAGAGAAACCGGAAATATAGTACCTGAAAATTAGACCAGAGACTTTAAAGTTACTGGAGGAAGATATATGTCCAACACTACAACATACAGGCACAGGTATACTTCTTCAACAAGACACCGAAAACTCAGGAAATCAAAACAAGAATTAATAAATGGGATAGTATTAAATTAAAAAATTTCTGCTCATCATATAAAACTATAAAGTGTCAAAAGAGAGAGCCTGCAGAATAGAATACCTTTGATAATTATTCCTCTGACAGAGGACTAATATCTAGAATATACAATGAACTCAAAAGACAACACTAAAGAAAAAATAACCCAATCAAGAAATAGATAATTGAACTAAATGGACAATTCACAAAAGAAGAGATACAAATGATATATAAATACATAAAAAAGTTCAACATCATTAGCAATCAAAGAAATGCAAGTCAAACCTGCACTGAGATTCCAGCTAAACACAAACAGAATGGAAATCATCAAGAAGTCAAACAATACTAAATGCTTGTGAGGATGTGGGGAAATAAGAACTCTTCTACACTCTCAGTGGGATGACAAATTAGTGCAGCTGCTATAGAGATCAAAATGGAGATTCCTCAAAAAATTGAGAATGTATCCACCTTATGATCCAGCTATACCACTTTTGAATATCTTTCCAAAGTGACTGAAATCAGAATATTATAGTAATAAATGCATATCATAGTTATAGCAGCACAATTCACAATATCTAAATTATGGAAACAATCTAGGTGCCCATCAACAGATGAATGAATTACAAAATTATGGGAAATACACACAATGGAATTCTACTAAGCAATAAAGAAGAACAAAATTATGTCATTTGCAGGAAAGTGGATGGACCTGGAAAACATGTTAAGTGAGATCAGACAGTCATAGAAAATGAAGGGTCATATGTTTTCTCTCATATTCAGGAGCTAGGGAATAACCAGAATACCAGAGGGACTTCAGATAATGGAGGACAAAGGTCAGTGGAGCCAGGAAGGTGGTCTAGGGGAAGGGGAGTGGGGGAGAGGAGGGTCATTGAAGGAATTACTTCCATCGACGTTATGTCTATAAGTGAGAATACCAATGTCAATCTCAGTACTCTGTATGGGGAAAGAAAGGAGTAGAGAGAGCCAGGAGAAAGCCCACCAAGTGCTATGTGCATGTATGTGTATGCCATGATGTGTAGCTCATAGGGATGGTGTCCTCTAAAGAAGCTCACTTAATGTTTAGAGCTGATGTAATTGAGTGATGAGGGTTGCAGTCCCAGAAGAGGATAAATCCTGGATGGTACCTGCTAGGCATGTAGGGTGTGATTGGAGGTGGATCCTTGGGGACATGGCCATGGGGGTTATATAAAGGATTCCTCATCCTGCTTTCTTTTGTTTCTGGCCTCTGTGATGTGATCACAGCCCACGTGCTCTTCCTCCTCCCAGCCCTGATGTCCGTGGTCCCCAGCTTCACATGAACTGAGCCTCAAACCATAAGAAAATAAATCTGTGTTCCTCTAAGTTATGTGGTCAGATATTTAGATTATGACTGCAAGAATGCTGACAGATACAATGTGAGACTATAATGCAGTGCACCAATAAATAAAATATATATATATGTGTGTGTATATATGTATATACACATATATAATATAGGCATAGGTGTGTTTATATACATATGGGTACACTGGAAAATTTAGTATAGCTATACATGTATATTGTATATATATACTATACAGATATGATTATGTGTATTATATCATGTATATTTACAATATATAATATATATAATACTACATAGACTACCATGTATAATGTTTTATATGTATAATGATATACATACATACATATTTGCACATATATATACACATATGCATTTACATTTATACATATATACATATGCATATATGTAATGTTTAATATATAGAATACACACATACATGCCAATGGAAGGAACGAGAATATTTCTTCTTTTCCTAGCATTAAAAATAGAAGTTAAAGAAAAATAAATTTGCCATTGGCTTATGTGTCAAATAGTCTACCTTAATAAAGAAGAAGAATTCATATCTCTTCTTGGCTACTGCATATCTAGTTTCCCAGCTGACTCCAAACTCATTTTTTTAGGTCAATTATGATGTATTTACAAATATACATTTCAAAATAAATTGTGCACACCCTACTGAAGTAAATATCTGCTAAAAGTGTGACATAATAGCCACTCATAGCCAGATAAAATTTTAGATATTACCCTATTGCTACCTGTATTAATATACAAAAAAATAGAGAGACTTAGTGAAGTAAATCATCTTTTGGGGATGCTATCTTATGTGCTGTATATCGAGATATACATACACACACACACACACACACACATAATCTTACACCTTATATTTTATTTACCTCCATTTTAACAAACTCTGTCTCTACTATTATTCAAAATATGATATCCAGCATTTAAAATACTAGAGGTCTCTTTCTCCATTTTAATTTTTTTTTTTAGATAGAAAATACCCTGTTGGTAAGAACATTCCCAAGACCTTCTGGAATGGATTTCAATTATGTTTCCATGTCAGCATTTTTGTGGTTTTCATGGATTTACTGTTGATTTCTTCTCTTCCAGATGATGTAAAGCTATTTGCAGCCATGCATTTTCTGAATACGTGAACATAGAATGCCAATATATGGAGCCAAGGAGCAATGACTGCTATGTAAGTTGTTTTATTACACAAGTACCCCATATTCCTAAGTCTCTCCAGAGACTCTGTATCATCTCCTAGACCATTAATTTCATATGCATTTAACAATTCAATAAAAATAGTATATTTTATATTTCTTCACATCTTCCTAAAATTTAGAAAATACTTTAATTTTTTTTAAAAAGTACTTAAAAAATGTACTTAAAAACAAATCACATTTTGTGACTATTTACCATTACCCCCAGAGAGCAAAAAATATAAGGCATAAAATTAGCACAAGATTTATAGTTAAAACTGGTTTCAAATACTAATGACATAATTTTCGACAAATTAATTAATTCAGACCAATAAGTCTCAGAATTCCCAATTGCAAAAATGCTCATAATGCCAGGTTTCTGATAAAATGAAAAACTGTTTCATTGTAAAATGTTTAATAAATGTCATTGTATTTTTATTCCTTTGTCATTATGATTAGCAAAGTGACAACTGGTTTCCTACACTGCACAAGTTTTCTCCTAAACCCATAGTTTCTTGCCTCTCCAATATCCATTATACCATTTCTTTACATAGAAGATTTTTAATGTAGGGATATTGAATATTCCAGTGTAAGGATATTGATCTCCACCCCAGTCCTCCTTGACAGAGGACTAGTTCAGGATGAAAAAATTTGAGTTGTTCTAATTAAAGCTCTAGACTTTCATGTAATTATTACAGTAGTAGAAGACTGGGGCTGGAAAGATGGCAACTCAGAGAGAGACAGCAATATCCAGGTGTGCTGAGACTAGAAACTCAATCATCCAGAAGACTGCTTCTTGACAAAGGAGGAAAAGCAACAAAAAACCCAACAAAACAAAGAAAGCTGGAACCAGAACTAGAAGAAAGAGCAGAGGACTGTAAAGCACTTTATGCTTCTCACCTGAGGAATGGAGACTGGTGGTATCGGCAGTGCCATCTTGGCCAGGCCACACTGGAGCTGGCATCTGCCATCATCACAGCTTCCAGAGACCTCCAGGAAGAATCTGTGGATTGGTCAGCATTTTGCTACATGCTCGACAGGGACCTGGCAGACCAGACAACAGTGTGGCTGAGGCTGAACCCATCTCTTCCAGCAGAGATCAGGAGCAATACCCATTAAGATCATAAATTAACAAGCCATCCCAGTGGGAGACAGACCTGCCTGGCCAGAGAGACTCACACAGTAGAAATGTGAATTTTCAGGTAGCCCCTAGAGATATTCTTATAGGAGGGAACTATAGTCTGCATTTACCGAGTCCTTGGAATCACCACAGAACACCAATCCTTGGTGTCTGGGGGAAATAGCTAAGCCTACTGAGTGCAGGCTTGGAAAGCAGAGAACATGTGTTTGGCCTTGTTTGGGCACTGTAAGCACCAGTGCTGAAGGCCAGCAAGGGCTCCCATGATTGTGGCCACCCAGGACAGCACTCACACTAAAGGGACTAAGGAACTGAGCCACCCAAGTCCCTGGTTTGGAACTGTGCAGTCTGTCCCTGCCAGACCTTGGGCCTTGGGCAGAGAGCAGCAGTGGCACCATCATGGCCAGGCTGTGGGAAGAGGTCAGGGGCCAGGCAGGAGTTCAATTGGTTGCAGCTATAAACTGGGAATTCAATAGTCTCTCCACCATCAGTTTGTTCCTGCATGCATGTATGCTAGTGGCTGAAACTACTTCACATAACTGTAAAAAGCAATTCTAGAGTAGTGTCCCAGGGGTTATCAAAGCTCAGGGAGCCAGGCCATAAATTTGGAATATACCAATTGCCAGCTTTGTGAGCCTAAGCCCACTGCTCATAGAGGTTGGAGATCAGCACTCTGCAATATCACAGGCTTACAGTCAGCAGAGCAGCGGTCATCTCTGGAGGGCATTAAGTCCCAGTTTAGGCCTATAAAGCACAGGGACTTGCATCCAATCAGAGACTCCTGTTCGCCTGCCCTAAGAACTAGATCTAGCTAAAGAGGCTCTAGGGACAAAAATGAAGAGTTTGACTACATGAGTCAGATTGGTAGAGGCGAAGATATACCTCCAGCATATACTTTATTATAAAGAGATAACAAATAAACACAGAACTTATACACAAAGAGGAAGAAGATTCCAAGACAACAGAAACACAAACTCTGAAAATATGAGAATGAGAGTGAGAAAACTCAACAAGGGAGACTATCAATTCTGACCTGCAGGAAATGCAAGAAGGAGAATTATGAATTTTGATCTTCAATATGATAAAAGACCTCAAAGAAAGCATACAAGAAATGAAGGAGGAAATTGAGGCTTTAAGAAAGAACCAGAAAGAGGCTTTGCATGAAATGAAGGAGTCAATGAATAAGTTGAAAACAGCAATAAAAAACAATTCTAGCAGGCTAAACCACATGGAAAACAGAGTATCACTCTTGGAAGACAGTTCATTAAAAACTGAAAGCACAGTCAACAGTATACAGAAGACTTTACAACAGCACAACATAAATATCTAACAAATATGGAACAAATGGAATGTCTTAACTTGTAGATAAAAGGTATTGATGAAAGTCTAGGAGCACAAACAAAGGTATCAGAAACCTCTTCAGAGAAATAATTTCAGAGAATTACCAAACATAAAAAAAAGACTTGGACATCCCCCTGCAAAAGACATACAGAACACCCTTAAGATAAGATCAAAGAAGGATTTCCCTGTGCCACATAATAATCAAAATTACTAACATAAAGGCCAAAGAAAGAATCTTAAAAGCAGCAAAAACAAAAGAAAAGGTGACATTCAGGGGCAAAATAATAAAAATCACTTCAGACTTCTCAAACCATGTCATGAAAATTCATGTCATGAATGCCAGGAGGGATTGGTATGAAGTACTCCAGACCCTGGAAGAAAACAACTTACAACCAAGACTGCTATATCCAGCAAAGTTATCATTCAAAATCAATAGAGAAATAAAAACATTCCATAATAAGCAGAAAGTTAAAAAAAATTCATGACTACCAAGTCAGCACTAGAGAAAATATTTAAAGAAACAAATCATAAAGAAGAAAAAAGAAGCAAATTCCAGAATCAGAGAAGAGGTGAATTCCATCAGGTTAGCAACTAAGCAAAGGACAATTAACACAACATCAAGCAAAAAATAAAGCACAAAATGACAAGAAACAAAAATCATATTTCAATAATAACACTGAACACCAAAAGACATAGATCGACAATGTGTACTAAAAAACATAATCCAACTATATGCTCCTTGCAAGAAACTCACCTTACAGTCAGAGATATCCATATGCTAAAGATGAAAGAATGGAAAAAAGATATACCATGCAAATGAAGACCAAAATCAAGCAGAGGTAGCAATGCTCATATTTGACAAAACAGACTTTAAGCTAAAACACATAAGAAAAGACAAATTGGAGCACTTCTTATTAACAAAAGAAACAATCCAACAAGAAAGTATAATGATAAAAAAAACATTTATTCCCCAAATGTGGGTGTACTCACTTTTGTAAAACAAACTCTTCGGGACATCAGGTCTCAAATAGACCCAATACAATAGTATTGGAAGACTTCAACATACCACTCACACCACTAGATTGATCTCCAGACCTAAAGAACACTATAAACCAAATGAACCTAATAGACATATACAGAATATTTCAAACAACAATAGCTAAATGCACATTCTTCTCAGCTGCCCATAGAACATTCTCCAAAATAAACCATATCCTGGGCCACAAAGCAAGGACCAGCAAAATTAAAAGATGTAAAATAATTCCCAGCATCTTTTCAGATAACAACAGAATGAAAGTAGAAATCAACAACAAGAAGACCAAGAGAAATTACATAAAATACATGGAGACTGAATGATACACTTTTGAATGAAGAATGGATCAGAAGAAGAATAAGGAGAGAAATAAAAAAATTCCTGGAATTAAACAAAAATAGAGACATGGCATACCAAAATCTATGGGACACTTTGAAGGTGATGTCAAGAGGAAAACTTATAGCACTAAGTGCCCACATAAGAAAAATAGAAAGTCACCAAATAAACAACCTAATGACACACCTCAAAGACTTCAAGACTTTACCACAGACAGTGGAGAAATTCAGAGGATCATCAGAAACAATTTTGAAAATTTATATTCCAGTAAAATGGAAACCCTGAAAGAAATTGACAGATTTCTAGACACATATAACCTACCTAAATTGAACAAAGAGGATATAGAAAACCTAAACTGACCAATAGCAAGCAAAGAGATAGAAACAGGAGTAAAAATTCTGCCATCAAAGAAAAGCCCAAATTCAGATGGGGTTACAGCTGAATTCTACAAAACATTTACAAAAGAACTAAACCCAAAACTTCACAAGTTATTCTGTGAAATCAAAAGAGATGGAGTTCTCCCAAACTCCTTCTATCAGGCCAGTATCATATTAATACCAAAGCCAAATAAAAATACTTCAAGAAAAGAAAATTATAGACCAATATTATTGATGAACATAGATGCAAAAATTCTAAACAAAATACTAGCCGAGCACATTTAAAACCACATCAAGAAAATTGTACACACTGCACAGGAGTCAACTTGAGATGGATCAAAGATCTGGAAGTTAGACCAGAGACTGTGAAGCTACTAGAGGATGACAAAGGTTCAACAGTATAACACAAAGGCACTTCCTCAGTAAGATCCCTGAAGCTCAGAAAATTAAAACAAGAATTAATAGGTGGGATGGTACTAAACTAAAAAGTTTCTGCACATCAAAGGAAACCATGAGAGTCTAAAGAGAAAGCCTGTGGAATGGGAGAAATATCTTTGTGGCCCAGCTCTCCACCTGATAGAGGACTAGTATCTAGAATATACAAAGGACTTAGAAGATTGTACACTAGAAAAAACAAATAACCCAATCAATAGATGGGCAACTTAATTTAATAGACACTTCACAAAAGAAGAGATAAAATGGTCAACAGATACATGAAAACAAGTTCAACATCATTAGCAATCAGGGAGATACAAATCAAAACTACACTGAGATTCCATCTAACCCCACTCAGAATGGCAATCATCAAGAAGTCAAATAACAATAAATGTTGGTGAGGATGTAGGAAAACAGAAACTCTTCTACACTGTTGGTAAGATTGCAAACTAGTTCAGCAACTATGGAGATCAATGTGGAGATTCCTTAGAAAACTGGAAATGGATCCACCATATGATCTGGCTATACAACTCCTGGGTATCTTTTCAAAGAGGTTGAAACCAGAAAACTACAATAATACTTGCATACACCTGTTCATATGAGCACAATTCACAATAGCCAAATTATGGAACCAACCCAGGTGCCCATCAACAGATGGTTACAGAATTATGGGAAATACACACAATGGAATTCTACTCAGCAATAAAGAAAATTACGTCATTTGCAAGAAAATGGAAGAACCTGGAGAACATTATATTAAGTGAGATTAGCCAATCACAGAAAGTGAGAGGTTATATGTTTTTTCTAATATGTGCAAGCTAGGGAGTAATTGAGATACAAGAGGAACTTCAGATAATGGAAGAGAAACCTTAGTGAATTCAGGGAGGTGATCTAGGGGAAGGGGGGGAGGAAGCCTGAGGTTCATTAATGGAAATACTACCATTGACTATGTGTACATATGTGAAAATACCAAGACAATCTCCATACTCTGTATTGAGGAGAAAGGAAGTGGGGAGGTGGGGGTAGGGGACCTGCCAAATGCTGTGTGCATGTATGTCATTGTCATCATGATTTACATTATGATGTGAGACTATAATGCACCAATACAAGCACATAAAACGATTAGAGTAGTAGAGAGACCCTACTTTTAAATTTTGTTAACAGGAGCCAAAACAACCTGAATATAAAGCAAAAACCTGGAGACCAATTCAAGAGAAGCAGAGAAATTGTGCTTGTTTGTTTGTGTTTTGTTTGTTTCTTTGTTTTGTGGTACTTGGGAAGCTGAGTCAGGAGAAAGTGTTTTTAATATGCTATTAGTGAGCACTTCAAATCAATGCATAACACTGACTTGACACAATAGTCTATATGCCATTTAATCAATTCTGTTATTCAGCACTTACATTCTTTCCCAATTTTTATGTACAAAATAATTGCAAAATGCATATCTTTGTCTTTATTTTCTTTTCTACTCATTGTTTTCTTGAGGTTGTTTCCTGAGGGTAGAATTATTGGGCCAAACAGTATGAGAGTGTTTACAGTGTAGTAACATATTTCCACAGTGCTTTCCAACACTGCTGTGACCATTTATTTTTCTTCTCTTTATTGATTTGTGAGAAAGCTTGTTTCTCTGCATTTTTCCAGAGTCAGGAATTATTTTGAAAAATATCTTTCTACATTGATAAAAAATAAATGTTCCCAACTCATGTATTAGTTTGTGGTTCTTAAGTGTTGATTAGTTAAAATTATTTTTAATATGCTTAACAATTATGACACTTGCTTTTTTATGAATGGCCTACTCTAAAGTTTCAAAGGATATTTTTCTATAACAACAAATCAAAAGTCAAGGTAAAAAATGTGTATGCTATTCAACTGGTTTGTCTTCTCATTTGACTGAAGGAGAAGTGAATTGGAAAGGGAGATGAGGAGAGAAAAAACATGGAGGAAGAAAACAGTTCAAATAAGATATCATTACGAATATCACATATACATATATATATATGTATATATATATATGGAAGAATATATATATATATATATATGAAGAAAAAAAGCAGGATGGGATACAGGGAGAAATACACCAAGTGGTGTATGTTATATGTATATGTTTATATGTATACTATAACGTATAATCACAATGAATCAATAAAAGTATAAAAATGTATAGGCTATATGAATGCAACTATGTAAAAACAACTAGTCATAGGAAAGCCAACAGAATAAGGTCCTTTTTTTTTCCTCTTAAATTTCTATATATTAAACTTCCTTTAAATAACTGCATTCCATTATGTAACATTTTCAATTTAATAAGGTTAAGTAGAAATAAAAATTAAATGTTCATGAATATTGGGCTTCACATTTTGTACATGGAATTTATAAGCTTCTTTCTAAATCACAAAGTATGCTACCAGTGCTAGGTTTTTTTTTCCATCACTATTACTCTAATATTAATATTAACAAGCCGGGTATGGTGGCGCATGCTTGTAATCTCAGTACATAGGAGGCTGAGACAGGAGGATCCGGGTTCACAACAAGCCTGTTATTTTATGAGGCCCTCAGAAACTTCGTGAGACCCTGTTTCAAACTAAAGAATAAAAAAATAGGGCTGGGGGTGTAGCTTGAAGGTAGAAAGCCTCTGAGTTCCATCCTCAGCACAGAAAAAAAAAAAAAAAAAAAAGTGGTGGTATTCCTTGCCCTAACAACTACAAAAAATAGAACTCAGACTGAAAACTGCAGGACAATAAAAAAAAAATGGTAATGTAAAAGAGAATTAATTGAAGATTGCTTAGAAATGAACTCCATTGATACATAAGTACACAAATTAGTGGGAGGCTGAGATTAGATTAGAGGTTTGAGAACAGTCTCAGCAAGTAGGGAGACTCTTAGCAACCTAGGAAGACCCTGTTTCAAACTAAAAATAAAATAGGGCTGGGAGTGTATCTCTGAGGTAGAATGCTCCTGGGTTTAATCCCAATACCTCCTCCTACACACACACACACACACACACACACACACACACACACACACACACACGGAGATCATTAACTGAAAAATCTCTTATTCTAATAGATTATTTTAAGCATGCTTTAAGATACTTAGGGTAGCCAAAGATTAAATTTTGAAACCATTTATATATTGAAACATTTATATCATTTTTGTTTTCTTTGAAGATGTACATGATAATCAGAAATGCATATTTAGGAGAGCCGAGCGTGGTGGCTCATGCTTGTAATCCCAGCATTTGGGAGGCTGAGACCGGAGGATCTGGGTTCACGGCCAGCCTCAGCTACCTAGTGAGGCACTCCACCAACTTAGTGAGACTCTGTTTCAAAATAAAGAATAAAAAATAAGGCTGGGGGTATAGCTCAGAGGTAGAATGCCCCTGAGTTCAATCCTCAACACCAAAAAAAAAAAAAAAAAGAAAGAAAGAAAGAAATGATATTTAGTCAGTTGTTACCACAGAATACCCACTCATTTTGGTCTACAAGAATAGAATACACTTTTTTATGAATTTGAGGGAACATCAAGAGAGAAAGCATACATTTTGAGGGAATATAAGTTTAATTCTAAAATTGATATTTCTAGATTTTATGAGGCAGTCCCCCCCCCCTTTCACTGTCTCCCTTATAAAATAGTTTATAGGAGAATTTAAATTGTTTGAACTCATGTCTACCAGAATCCCCACAGCTGAGAGACGGCATTTGGGAGAACAGAGTGGTTCTGAGAAGTAATTGCATTTATATTGATGTTAGTAGTTGAGTGAGCATTGTTGTTTTCATAACTGAAGGAACAGTACTTGTTTTAGGTATACTTGTGTGGATACAGTTTGAAAAGAATAGATCTAGCTGCTAATAGAAATACTGTCATATACTTTCTGGGAGACCTTACCTTTCAGTCTTCCATTATGCATAAGAAGCACATATGTTCTGACAAGAATATATTGAAAGTGAAAAGAAGATTCAGATTTTCCACATTCCACACCCAAATTTCTTCTAAAGATAGTATTTCCCTTGAGCAAGTTTAGGAACTTGAAATGCTCAGGATGAAGTCAATCCACTTCTAATTAGCAACATAAGCCTTCATTAACTCCTTCTTTAATGGATTGTTTATAATTTTTTATGATGCATTTTCTAGGTAACATTAAGGAAGAAATCTATAATGAATAGACTCTTTTTATATTCTGGTCAATTAAGTAAATAAATAATAGCCTGGAGTTCAAACTTATAGATATATTTACTTATAAAAATCACAGGTGTGCTTAAGACCAGTTTAATCATATGCAAATAAGCTTAAGTGAAAACAAGCTGAGTGAATTGGCCTTCTTTTATATGTACAGTTTGAGAGTAAAAACAAAAATAAGAAATGGGTAATTGAACTGAATAGACGCTTACCAAAGAATAAATTGAAAAGATTAATGAATATATATATATTTTTTTAATTTTAAAATCAGTTTATTCTAAAATTCACATCCACAGTCAAACAAAATATTGCATCTTGAATAAAACTTAGAGGTCTTCTAGTCAAATACCTATATATTCAGACAGGAAATTTCAATAAGCATGTTTTTGAAAACAGTAGCTGACGGCAGAGCTCAGTTTTCTAGAGAGAGAGCTACATCAGAGATATTAGAATTTGCAGGACATTGATGATACAGAGCAGGTAAGGAAGGCAGGTGAGTGGAGTGAGGATAATCCCTGAGCTACTCTGAGAGCTTTGGTGTGCCTCCCTTCCACACCCTGACATGCGCATTCCTTGCCCAGCCTTGCTTCTCTTCTCACAGTCACATCGCAGGTGCTTCTGTGCCTTTCCAAGGATGACCCACTCCCCCTACACCCGGTTTCATCTTCCCCCCTCACATCTCCGGATGTCATCTGTCTCTTCCCCCTCTTACACTGTCATCCCCCCTTCCTCCATCTGTTTCTCAAACTAAAAATACACTCGAGTTCCCCCTTTCTCTTTTTTTAGATATACTTATTTATTCATTTTTTATAATAATTGGTGCATTGTAATCATACATCTTTGTTATGTACAAGCTGATAAAAGCATATATGTACACATTACTCATTTAACCCCTTCCCCAATTACCAACCCACTCCCTTGCCCTCCATCCTTCTTAAATTCAGTTTAGTGATTGATCTTGATACATTTGTGAAAGTACATCACGTGCATTAGGGTGTCCCACCCCCCTTCCAACCTCTTCAGTTAAGTCAATTTCTTTATTTATCTAGGTTTTCTCCTTTTTCATCTGGAGACCGTCTAATGCCCCACCTTCTCCCTAGCATCTGCATATTAGGGAGAACATATGCTTTTTTACTCTTTGTGACTGACTAATATCACTTAACATAATATTTTCCAGTTGCATATATTTCCCTGCAAATAACATGATTTTGTTCTTCTGTATGGCTGAGTAAAATTCCATTGTGTACATATCCCATAGTTTTGTAATCCATTCACCTGTCGATGGACATCTTGGCTGGTTCCATAGTTTGGCAATTGTAAACTGTGCAGCTATAAACATAGATACACGTGCATTGGTCTGATAGTTTTGTTTCCGTTCTTTTGGGTAGATACCCAGAAATGGTATTGCTGGATCATATGGTAGGTTCATTCCCATTCATCTGAGGATCCTCCATACTGTTTTCCAAAGTGGTTGCACTAATTTGCAACCCCACCAACAATGTAGTAGTGTTCCCACATCTCCACACCCTCACCAGCATTTGTTGTTGTCCTGTTTTTTATGATTGCTATTCTGATTGGAGTTAGGTGAAATTTCAAGGTAATTTTGATTTGCATCTACCTGACTGCTAATGATGTAGAATATTTCCTCGTACATTTATTGGCCATTTGTATTTCTTCTTTTGTGAAGTGTCTATTTAGATCCTTTGCCCATTTTTTTATTGGGTTATTTGCTTTCTTAGCTGTGAGTTTCTTGAGTTCTCTGTATATCCTAGATGTTAGACTTCTATCAGAAAAGTAGCTGGCAAAAATTTTTTCCCACTCTGTAGGCTCTCTGTTGAAGTTCTTGATAGTTTCCTTTGCCTCACAGAAGCTCTTCAATTTAATGCAATCCCATGTATTGATCTTCCATTGAGTTGCTTGTGCTTTTGGGGTCTTGTTGAGAAAGTTTTTACCTGTGCCTATGTGTTGAAGTGTTGGGCTTATGCCATCTTCAAGTAGCTGCAAGGTCTCTGACATAACTTCCAGGTCTTTGATCCACCTTGAGTCGACTCTTGTGCAGGGTGAGAAAGTGGAGTTTATTTCGATTTTTCTGCATATGGCTAACCAGTTTTGCCAACACCATTTGTTAAAGAGGCTATCTTTTTTCCAGTGTATATTTTTGGCCCCTTTGTCAAAAATCAATTGACTGTAAGCACATGGGTCTGTTTCTGAATCTTCTCTTCTGCTCCATTGATCTATGTGTCCGTTTTTGTGCCAATACCATGCTGTTTTTATTACTGTGGCTTTGTAGTAGAGTTTGAACTCAGGTATTGTGATACCTCCTGCATGGTTCTTCTTGCTAAGAACTACTTTGGCTATCCTGGGCTTTTTGTTGTTCCAAATGAATTTAAGGACTTATTTTTCTATGTCTGTGAGTAGTGACCTTAGTAATTTCATGGGTATTGCATTGAATCTGTAGATATCTTTGGGGAGGATGGCCATTTTGATGATATTTATTCTGCCTATCCAAGAGCATGGAAGATCTTTCCATTTTTTAATGTCTTCATCAATTTCTTTTTTCAACTTTTTATAGTTTTCCTTATAGGGTGCTATTGTGAGTGGAATTGTTTTCTGGATTTCTTTTTCAGTGGATTTACATTTGGCATACAGGAAAGCTTCTGATTTTTTAGGATTGATTTTTTTTTTTTTTTTGCAGTACTGGGGATTGAAATCAGGGGCATTCTACCTCTGAGCTATACCCCCAGCCCTATTTTTTTATTCTTAATTTTTTGAAACAGGGTTTCACTAAGTTGTGGAGTGCCTCACTAGGTAGCTGAGGCTGGCCGTGAACCCAGATCCTTTGGTCTCAGCCTCCCAAATGCTAGGATAACAAGCATGCATCACCATGCCCTCCTTAGGATTGATTTTGTATGCAGACACTCTGATGAATTTGTTGATCAGTTCTATAAGCTTTTTGGTTCACTTTGTTGGGTATTCTAAGTATAGTATCATGTCATCTGCAAAAAGGGATAGTTTTAGTTCTTCTTTCCCTATTTTTACCCCTTTGATTTCCCTCTCTTGCCTTATTGCTCTAGTTAAAGTCTCAAGTCCTATAATAAACAGAAGAAGTGATGATGGACATCCTTGTATTGTTCCTGGTTTTTAGTGGAAACTCTTGCAGTTTTTCTCCATTTAATATGATGTTGACTGTGGGCCTATTGTATATTTCCTTTATGATGTTGAGATACATTCCTTCTACTCTGATTCTCTGAAGTACTTTTAGCATGAATGGGTGTTGGATCTTGTCAAATGCTTTTTCAGCATCAATTGAGATGATCATGTGATTTTTGTCTTTGATTCTGTTTATGTGGTGAATTACATGGATTGTTTTTTGTAGGTTGAACCAGCCTTGCATCCCTGGGATGAACCCGACTTGGTAATGGTGTATAATTTTCTTGATGTGGTTTTGAATGTGGATTGCTAGTTTTGTTTAGCAGTTTTGCATCCAAGTTCGCCAATGATATAGGCTTGTCATTTTCTTTTCTTGAGCTATCTTTATTTGGCTTTGGTATTTTTTTTGTAATAATTCATGCTTTGTATATATACATCTTTGTTAGGTAGCTTTGGTATTAATGTGATGTTGGCTTCATAGAATGTGTTTGGGAGAGTCCCGTTTCTTTCTATTTCATGGAATAGTTTGAGGAGTATTGGGATTAGCTCTTCTATAAATGTTTTATAAAATTCACTTGGAAAACTATCTGGGCCCTGGGCTTTTGTTTGACGGTGAACTCCTTATTGCTGTTTCTATCTCTTTGACTGCTATTGGTCAGTTTAAGTTTTTTGTATCTTCTTGACTCAATTTACAAAGTTTATATGTGTCTATAAATTTGTCAATTTCTTCTAGATTTTCCTTTTGTTGGAGTATAGTTTTTCAAAATAGTTTCTGATGATCCTCTGTATTTCCATACTGTCAGTGGTATCATCACCTTTCTCATCTCTTATTTTGGTAATTTTGGTTGATTCTCTCTTTCTTTTGCTTAGGTTGGCCAATTTTTTTTTTTTTTTTTTTTTGGCGGTATTGGGGATTGAACTCAGGGGCATTCTACCTCCGAGCTACACCCCCAGCCCTATTTTTTATTCTTTATTTTGAAACCGGGTCTCACTAAGTTGCGGAGTGCCTCACTAGGTAGCTGAGGCTGGCCGCGAACCCGGATCCTCCGGTCTCAGCCTCCCGAATGCTGGGATTACAAGCGTGCGCCACCACGCCCGGCCCAATGTTTTATTTATCTTGTTTATCTTTTCAAGAAACCAGCTTTTGGTTTGTTGGTTTTCTGTATTTTTTTATTCTCTACATTGATTTCTGGTTTGATTTTTATAATTTCCTGTCTTCTACTAGCTTTAGGGTTGGACTGTCCTTGTTTTTTGACTGATTTGCGCTATGTCATTAGGTTACTTATTTGGTGATTTTCTGTTCTTATATGGGCACTCACTGCTATAAATTTTCCTCTTAGTACTCCCTTCAAAGTGTCCCAGAGGTATTGATATGTTGTGTCTCTGTTTCTATTAGTTTCTAGGAATTTTTTAATTTCTCCCCTTACTTCTTCTATGATCCAATCCTTGTTCAGCAGTGTGGTGTTCAATCTCCATGTGTTTACTTGGTTACTCTGGGTTTTCTTAGAGTTGCTTTCGAGTTTCACTCCATTATGTTCTGAAAAGATGTAGGGAATTGTGTTACATTTTTTGAATTTGCCAGTGCTCTCTTTGTGGCCCAGAATGTGGTCTAATTTGGAGAAGGTTCCATGTGCAGCTGAGAAAAATGTGAATTCAGCTGTAGTTGGATGAAAGAATCTATGTGTCTAATAGGTCCATTTGGTTTATGGTGTCCTTTAGGTTTGAGACGTCTCTACTGACCTTTTGTTTAGAAGATTGGTCTAGTGATGTGAGAGGAGTATTGACATCTCCCAGTATTAGTGTATTGGGATCTATATGTGTCTTTATATCATACACATTTTGTTTTATGAAATTGGCTGCACCTATGTTTGGGGCATAGATGTTGATAATTGTTAATTCCTCTTGCTGGATTGTTCCTTTTACTAGTAAAAAATGACCTGCTTTGTCTCTTCTGATAAGCTTAGGCTTGAAGTCTAATTTATCTGATATCATGGTTGCTACTCCTGCTTGTCTTCAAGTTCCATTGGCATGGATTACCTTACTCCAGCCCTTCACCTTTAGTTTGTGGGAATCTTTGCTTGTAAGGTGTGTTTCTTGTAGGCAGCATATCGATGAATTCTGGATTTTGAGCCATTTTGCCACCTTCTGTATTTTTATTGGGAGTTGAGACCATTTATATTCAGTGTGACTATTGAGAGATTATTTTTAATTCCTAATATTTTAAGTTTTGACTTCTGTTTTCGGTGGTGTTTATTCTTCTTTGCTTAGTTGTTTGCTTCCTGGAAAGTATTCTTTCTCTGGTTCTGACATTTACTTCTTAGTTCTTCTTTGTAATTAATCTCTTTGAGTATTTTCTCTAGTGCTGGTTTGGATGACATCCATTCTTTCAGTTTCTGTTTGTAATGGAAGATTTTTATATCCCTGTCAATTTTGAGGGAGAGTTTTGCTGGGTAGGAGAATTCTGGCTGCAAATTATTTTCTTTCAGAGTTTGGAATATGTTACTCCAGCCCCTTCTGTCTTTCATGACTTGATTTGGGAGGTCTGGAGTGATTCTGATTGGTTTGCCTGTAAATGTCGCTTGGCCTTTTACTTTTGTTGCCTTTAGAATTCTCTCCTTAGCCTCTACATTGGTCAACCTGATTATTATGTGGCATGGTGAACCTCTTCTTTGGTCTTGTCTCGAGGTAGTTCTATATGTTTCCTGTACCTGTGTGTCAACTTCTCTTTCTATGTTTGGAAAATTCTCTGATATTACTTCTTTGAAAAGATTGTTTATTCCATTAGTTTCAACTTCTAGTCCCTCTTCTATGCCTATTATTCTTAGGTTAGCTCTTTTATAATTGGCCCAAATCTCATTGATGTTGAATTCATACTGTCAATTTTTTTTTCTAAATTATGTACAATGGTTTCATTTTTGGAATGGTCATCTTCTAAGAGTGATATTCTATTTTCCATGTGGTCTAATCTACTGTTTATAGTTTGTATTGATGCCTTCACTTCAGTTATTGCATCTTTTGTTTCCTTCAAGCTTCTCTTTGGTTCCTGTTCAGGGTGTCAGATTCTTTGTTTATTTGTTCCTTTATTTCTTTCCAACTCTCCCTGCATTCTTCCAAAAATATTGTGTTGTTTCTAGTATTAATGATCTAAATTGTTCTTCTGGTAATCTCAGCCATTCTGGGTTGGTGAGAACTATTATTGAGGGGTTGTGGTGGCTCATTGTTTCTTTGCTATTTTTCCTTCCATGGTTCCCCTGTTCTTAAATTTATATCTTTGCTGCTCTTGCAAGCTTTCTTGTCCAATCTCTGCAATGGGGGTTTAGAGGTTTCTGCTGGTATATACAATGACAGGTTGTGTTCAGTGGTAAAAGTTGGGTGATAATTCACAGTGATAAATGCAAGAATAGGGTAAAGTAGAGGGTATGGTCTGTCAGGGGATTCTGGTAGTCAATGTAGAGTTTTAGGTGTGGTAGTATGAGATGGTCTTGATATGAGACAGGGAAAGAAGAGAAAAAGTGTTGAGGAGAAGAATATAGATGGGAGAGAGGGAGGGAAGCTTGTAAAAGTGATAAGGAGGAGATTTAACAAACTAAGCAAAAAATAACAAAGCAACCAATCATCCAAAAAAATATAAATACATCAAGGCAATACAAAATCAAAACAGAGTAAAGCAAATAAACATAACACACACACACACACACACACACACACACACACACAAATCAGAAAGCAACAAGAAAACAAGAAACAAAAACAAAAACCCTGCTAGTTTGTAAGTACAGAGCTTAAATTTTCGAGTGTGTCTCTGTCATTCTTATTTGCTCTATCAGTGCAGGCAGAGGATTCTGCTGATGCTGCTCCCGCTGCAAGCTTGTGTCTCTGAGCTTTCCACAGGGCCTGTCTACTTTTCTCTCTCTGCTTTTGCTGGTGACCGGAGTGCAATCTATATGCCAGTCAGTTTCCAGGGTGCCTGGAAGTTCTCTATGCCCTGTGTGCACTGGATCCCTCCCACACTTCTGCTCTATCCAATCACTTGACGGGCAGGTGACTGAGTTTGCGCTTTATATAGGGGCCTCTGCACCCCGGTGGTGCAAGTTAACTTATAGATCCCTGCTCTGGTTCCAGTGGGAGGGTTGATCTGGGGTGTCCCAGGAGTTCTTGATCACTGCGGGATATGCCATCTGATTAGGGTGTGGGATTCTGTAGTCGCTTACTCCACTTCTGGTCCTTGGGTGCGCAGGAGGTTGTTGGAAGTCTTGGTGCTAATAGATGCTGCTCTTGGTCAACAACTCAAATTATGGCCATCTTGCTGGCCACCGGTTCACAGCGCATGTCACTGCTGCACGCATGCGCATGCCGCTCCTGCACGCATACGCACGCCGCTCCTTTGTTCTCCTTGGGTTCTGTTTAGTTGTTTTTGTTGCTTTATTCACTGTTTTTTGTTTTGTTTTGTTTTGTTTTGCTGCTTTGCTTTTCTTTCCTTCTGTCAAGAAGCTGCGTTTGTGGCAGTTTTGATTCAAGCTCTGTTGTGTATTTGATCACTGCTCCGGCTCTGGAGGCAGAGGTGAGCTGGGGTGGTCCCATGGGGGCATCTTACGCTGGTTGTACCACGAGTTCCGGTCACTGTGGAAGGCACGGGATTCTGCTGCCTGGTCAGGATGTGGCGTTCTGGAGTCACTTATTCTGCACCTGGTTGCTGGGTATGCTGCCGGGCAGCCGGCTTAATGGCCACCGCAGCTCCGGGGCTTGGCCTCTGCTGCCGCGTGGTCGGGCTCCTTTGCTCTCCCTGGTCGGCTTTCTGGGTCTCTTTAGTTGTTGTTCAATTTTTGTTGCTTTGTTGGATTTTTTGTTGCTTTTCTCTTTTGTCAAGAAGCTGCTTTTATGGTAGATTTGATTCAAGCGCCTGAGGAGAGGTGTTTCACGCAGACACCATCTTGGGCTCTCCTCGAGTTCTCCCTTTCTGCAACACTGGGCCCGGAGGTAAACTAGTTAGCAGAACCGGAAAATCCAGACCCAGAAGGGCAACCTGTCCTGGCTCCAGTGCGCTCTCTCACCCGATTAATGAATATATGAAAAATTTTTAACATCATTAGCAATCAAGAAAATACAAATCAAAACTACACTAAGATTCCATCTAACTCCAGTTAGAATGACAATCATCAGAAATACAAACAATAAATGCTGGCAAAAATGTGGGCAAATAAGAACTTTTCTTCACTGTTAGTTGAACTGAAAATTAGTACCACAGCTATGGAGATCAGTATGGAGATTTCTGAAAAGACTGGATAGAACTGGATAGAACTACTTTATGACCCATCTGTATCACTCCTCAGTATCATACCAAAAGCACTAGAGTTAAAATAGTATAATAATTTATGCATACCTATGTTTATTGCAGCACAATTCACAATAATAAAATTATGGAAAGAGCCTTGGTGTCCATCAACAGATTATAAATATGTAGTATATAAACACAATGGAATTTTACTCAGCCATAAAGAACAAAACTATATCATTTGTAGGATAATGGATAAAACTAGAGAATATTTTGCTAAGTAGAGTCAGCCTCAGAAAGTCAAGGGTCATATGTTTTCTTTAATATATAGAAGCTAGAGATAGAATAGGAAACCAAAAGAACTTTATATTATCGAGGAAAGTGACCAGTAGAAAAGTGGAAGCGGAGAAAGGGAGGAAAGTGAGGAGGGGAAAAGGAAGAATTGATGAAAGAAACAACTCAAATTATGCTATGCCCATGTATGAAGGTATCAGTACTAATTCACTATTATGTTTGGGGAGGGGTGGGTGATGGTGCAGGACCTGAAGAGAAACACATGCAGACCTGTGCACACTTGACTTCAAACCTCACTGTGATGTGTGATTACCAATAAAAGTATAAAATATGAGAAAAACTAGTTATGCATATGCAAATCATGCAGCCAGAATAAATGTGTATTATAATATGGGATATAAAACCAACTAGTTAGAAAAACAAACTAGCAAGAAAAAATATCAAGGAAAATAAAACTGGCCCAATTTTACAGACTATTACAAATGACCCGTTTTGAGTGAACACAGATATAAACATAATAGAGAAAGAAATGTTGCTGATTTCATAGAGGATGGTAGATTAAGGGACCACCATTGGAAGGGGATAGTCATTTGGAAGGTAAAGGTTTATGATGAATATGCACTAATGACCGATTAATGAACCCTATTCTTATGTCAAGTCAACAGTGTGATGTACTGTGTAAGATTAAGGACTGTATGAACTATCTCATATCCGTGTTGAGGATGTGTTATGCTAGGATTGAGTTGATGTGCTATGTATGGCTTATCTTAGTGTATGAGCTTATAAGCGAGGGATAAAACAGTTAATGTGGAATAAACATATGATGAACGTGTAATATTAATATATTGATGAAATAACACATTATTAATGGGGACTCAATTTAATGCACGATGTACATAGCAGTAATTTTATATAAATTCAGTAAGACTGATATGGTACCTGAGTATTTATGGAAAGATTATAATACAGTGGATAGTTTATTCTAGAATTTCAGCTTTGGGGGGCCAGTGGTGGGGCTGAAGTCTCTCCCTTTGTGTCCTAGAAAAATAGAGCTTTTCATTTTTGTTTTACAAGACCAAGGTAATAGTTATACTACTAGGGCCATTCATTTTAAGAGTTTATTTTCAAGTAAACTAAAAGGGGGAGTAGAAAGAGAATAATTGAGAAGTATATGATTGATGCTAAAAGTTTAATACTCAACCTACCTGCTTTCTAAAATGTGAAATATAATCATTTGCTTTCTAATATTTTTAAAACTTTACTCAAAATGTATGAAAACCTCCTCATACATAATTCAATATATAAGTGATTACATTTGTTTCTGTTCCTTTGCAAGCAAGTATCTCCTACATTTAACATTGACACTATTAAAGTAACATTTTCTAGTTCAAAATATTATTAATTCTGTGATAATATCGTTTGCTTATTTTGTCATATATATGTATAGATGCATATATATGTATATACAATGTCTACTAAAAAGAGACAAAGAAAATTGTTATGAAATTAAAATTACTCAGCTTAAAAATCATCTCTTTGTAAATTTTTATCCATCCTCACAGTTATTTTTTTACTTGAGTTTGTCATCTTCTACAGCACTCAAAACCTTGTTCAGAATATAATTATAATGAATTTCCAATATAAAGACATTCCTTAGAAACAGTCCTGATTCTTCAGTTTTAAGTGTACTGTTTAAAATAAAAATCCCCAGCTGACTTATTCATTAAAGCTAAAAATTCACTAGGTCTAATTTCTTGAATGTTTTGTATTATATGTGACCTTGTATCTTCATCAGTAGTAACAAAAATATTTTATGTTGCATTGAATGCAAACATCAAACCACCTAGAATACATATTATTTTTTATGTTTTTGATATGTTGAATGTCAAAATCTAATGAAGATTTTTGTCGTAGGACATTTCTAAATGACTGCATGACCCCTATTTTAGTTCACTTTTACACCACTGTGACTAAAACATCTGACATGAACAACATCGAGGAGGACAGGTTTGTTTGGGCTTAAGATACACTCCATAGTTGGTCAACTTTAAGGCAGACAACATGGAAGCATGGTGTGTACAGAGTACAGCAGCTCATCTAACGGCAGCCAGAAAGCAGAAAAATATGGACAGAAAGTGAACAAGGAGAGAGATATAGTCTCCAAGGCTACACCACCAGTGATCTACCTCTTCTAGCCATGTCCCATCTGCCTAAGTTGTCCCCCAGTAAATCCATTCAAATTATTAAGCCTTCAGGGGAGCCTTTTCTAATGATAGTAGAGCCATGATTCAATTATTTCATCTCTGAATATTGTTTTGGGAGACATGCTTCCAACACAATTCATTCCATTGGTAATCTTTAGCTGAAAGGCACTGAAAGAACAAAATCATCAAATAGACATCACATTTGCCAATGTACTTACATTACGCTTATTAAATAATATTATTCTTTCTTGATATATTTGAGGGCATTAAAATTATTTTTTTAATTTTATTGGTGCATTGTAATCATACATCTTTGTGAGGTACAAGCTGGTAGAGGCATACATGCACACAGGTCTCAGTTAACCCCTCCCCAATCCCCATCCCTTTCCCTACACCCTTCCCCCTCTCATGTTCAATTTAGTGATTGACATTGATGTTTGTGAATGTACATCAATGCATTAGGGTGTCTCCCCCTTCCCTTCCTCACATCACCTTCAGATAGGTCACTTTCTTTGCTCTTCTAAGGTTTTCCTTCTTCATCAAGAGTCCCTCCTATGACCCATTTTCTCCCTATCTTCCATAAATTAGAGAGAGTGTCCAATTTTTTACTTTTTGTGACTAACTAATCTCACTTAATATAGTGTTGTCCATATCCTTCTATTTTCCTGCAAATGACATGACTCTGTTCTTCCTTATGGCTGAGTAAAATTCCATTATATACATATCCCAAAGTTTTGTAATCCATTCATCTGTTTATAGTTATCTTGGTTGGTCCTATAGTTTAGCAATAGTGAAGTGCTCAGCTATAAACAGATATACATGCATTAGTCTGATAGTTTGGTTTCCGTTCTTTTGGGTAGATACCCGGAAGTGATATTGCTGGATCATATGGTAATTTCATTCCCTTTTGTCTGAGAATCCTCCATATTGTTTTCCAGAATAGTTGCACTAATTCTGCAATCCTACCAACAATATATTAGAGTTCTCAATTCTCTACACCCTCTCCAGCATTTGTTGTTGTTTGTATTTTTAATGATTGCCATTCTAATTGGGGATAGGTGAACTCTCAGAGTAGTTTTGATTTGCATTTCTCTGATTGCAAATGATGTTGAACATTTCTTCATACATTTGTTGGCTATTTGTATTTCTTCCTTTGTAAAGTTTCTTTTTAGTTTACTTGTCCATTATTTGTTTTCTTGGCAATGAGTTTATTGAGTTCTCTGTATATTTTGGATATTATTCTATCAGATGAGTAATTGAAAAACAGTTTTTTTCCATTCTGTTGTATCTTTGTTGAGGTTCTTGAGTTTCCTTTGCTCTACAGAAACTCTTTAGTTTAATGCAATCCCATGTATTGATCTTCCTTTGAATTTCTTGTGCCTTTGGGGTCTTGTTGAGAAGTTTTTACTTGTACCTATATGTAGAAGTGTGAGCCTATGTGAGGGCACTAAAATTATTAATCTATCCATTATATACATTTTGTTTGAAGAGTGATTACATTATCCTTAAGTAGATTTTCTGGGCTAGAAATATGACCAGTTTACAGTTTAAATATGTTCAGCCTCACATCTTGACTAGAGTTAGAAAATAACTAGATTATGATTGTTTATATAAGACATATCAACTTAAGTATAAAATATTTGTTTGCTAACAATTATTTGCAAATTTTTGATAATTTAGAAAATTCAATAGAATATATGGAGTTTACTAGAATTAATGGGATAATATAAAGGATTAACCAGGTAAAAAGTTAACATTTAAAAATCAACCTACTGAATATCCAGGAGATGAAAAAATAGAGCAATGTGCTGATATGCAATGACCTCAAAACAACCAAATGACTTAGAAATATGAGAAAAACTAACGAAATATGAGAAAAATATTTAAATATTAAAAGAATGTGGGAACAAAATTTAAAATTATATATATATTATATATGGAGTGATACTTCTTGAACTTAACTGCATGATATATAAATTCCAATTAAATACTTAAAGAATACTTCTTAAGCATATTAATTCATTCTAAAATACTTTTCAAAACAAGTAACTGCTGAGAACATTTTCAAAATTAGTGGCACATGCTTATCATCCCTGTTCTTAGGAGGCTGAGTCTGGAGGATCACAGGTTCATAAACAGCCTCAGCTACTTAGTGAGGCCCTCTGCCACTTAATGAGATCCCTGTTTCAAAGTAAAAAATAAAATAGGGCTGGGGGTGTATTTGGGAGGTAGAATGTCCCTGGGCTCAATCTCCAGTACTTAAAAAAAGTAGATTTATAAGAAAACACTAATCCTGTCAGAGATTATAATGTAAATCAACAGAAATCAGTGTATTACAGCAGCAGTAGACATGACAGGACAATAGAATGGAATGAAAACTTCATTAGTGGATCATGACTCCCAAAGGTGCGCACACACTAAACCCTGGAATGGATTTATATGTTGCTTTACATTGCAAAAGAGGCTTTACAGATGAAATTAAGATTATTAACCTTGAGTTGGAAATAATCACCCTGGATTACTCAGGTGGGCCCAGTCTAATCACATGAGTCCTTAGAAGCAGAGAATCATTTCTAGCTCTGGAGATAAAGAGATGTAGTAATGAAAGGATATGACCAATCCAACCTGAAAAGGAATTTGACCCATGGTTGGCGACACAGAAGAGGGAGGGGCCATGAATCAAGAAATTCTGGAAGCTGGGAAAGGAGAGGAAACAGAAAATGAATGCAACTCTGCAGATACATTGATGTTAGCCCAATGAGAACAATGTTGGGCTTTTATTTACAGAATAATGAAATAACAAATGCATGCTGATTCAATCCACTGAATTTGTGGCAATGTAGCTGAAATATGAATACACAGAAGAAACTGTGTGGCAAATGTGTTACTTGAAAAATGTTACTGAGATGATATATTAAATTATTTTAAAAGAAACAAAATTATAGATTTCCATTTCATACCCTACAGTGACAAAACCCAGATCAAATATAAAATTGAACAAAAATAAACCATCATAATTAAAAATAATGTAAGGGGCTCTAACTTACTCTTAGGATGGATATATTCATTAGAAGCACTAAAAGGGAAGTCTGTGAAAGTTATAAATGGCTAGACATTCAATAACACTATGAGCAAAGCTACAAAGTAGAATAGAACTAGATTGGCAATATCTTTGTGTGTGTGTGTTTCTTAAAAGACAAAAAGCATATATGAATGAATAAGATAAATATCTTGGTTTAACATGGTCAGTCTGTGAGGGCTGCCATAAGGAATTACCAGAGACTGGTAGCTCAAACCAGGGTAATTTGCTTTCTCCATACAGGTAGCCTTTACTCTGTATGCATGCATGCAGCAGGCCAGCTGCTGCCTCAGTTTCCTTTTCTGCCGATCAACTGGGAGCTGAAAATAAGAAAGAGGAAAAAAGGGGGGGGGGAAGAAACACGGCGCCACACCACACACGCACACACACACACACCTTGCAAGGGGAACAAATGTTCAACTTTATTGAGCAGCCTAGTGACATATATACTGAGGGCTGACCTTAAATACCCTCCCATAATCCAGATGACACAATATCAGTCAGATTTTGGAGAGACATTTGTTATCTACATTTTATCTAAATGAGGGAAGACAAGGGCGTGGGTCGAAAGCCTTGAAGCACTTAAATTTAGGGAAGTTACAAGTTCACTAATCGCTCAAAGTAGCCATCTTAGCTCCTCATGTCTTTAAGCTTTTTATGTAAATCTTTTTGCTCCCCACACATGCAGAGAGCAAGAGAGAGAGAGAGAGAGAGAGAGAAAGAGAGAGAGAGAGAGAGAGAGAGAGAGAGAGAGAGAGAGAGAGAGAAGAGAGAAGAGAGAAGAGAGAAGAGAGAAGAGAGAAGAGAGACGAGAGAAGAGAATATGAATGAATGAAAATCCACTACTGCAACTCTTCCTTTTGTAAAACATGTATCAGATTAGGGACCCACTCTTATGTCTGTAGGGACCGCACATGTCATGTGGCATTCAGCACTCACAGGCTCTGACCTTTCTTGGTCAAATATCACCCCTCCGCCCTAGAGAAGCCGGTTGGTGGGTCAATGAAAGGCCTACCTCCCTCCCCCGCAGCTACAGCTATGGTTGATGAGATCTGCTCCCATTGCCCCCCCCCCCAGCTTCACCTCCCTATCTGACCTTCCCATATATTTTATTGTGTGTTCGAATAAAGCTGAGATCCTGCTGACTGGACTTCCGGCTTGGTGCTGTTTTGGGGGGGGCTACTCTGACTCCCCAGGGTGGTGGGCCTGGCCACTACACTCTCCTTCTTGCTCTGCTCTGGCAGGGGAAGCGGCTGGCCCGCTTTGCTCTACCCGGTGTTGCATGGGATGCGACATATGTCCTCATTTTAATTTAAGTAAAATGTACTCCATGTGAACTTACATTGGGGGTTAGGGTTTTGACATTTGAATTTGGGGAGACATGAATCATTCCATGATAGAGCTGTATATTTAGTATTATCTAACTTTTTTTTAAAAGAGCATACATGGTATGTAAATATATCATATAGACATGTTTAATAATTTTAAAAAGAAACATCACAAATAATGTTACTTTCAAAATTAGCAGTATTTATGGGTGGTTCATACAACTATGTTTGATTATATATTATTTTTTCTAAATGTCTGTGCTTCCTAAGTTTTTTATATGCCTATCTTTGGAAAACATTATTCTACAAGACTTATGCAGTATTTAATATGCATAGGAATCTGCTGAAGATTTTGTTAACTCTTATAACACTTTCAGAGTGAGACACCACTCTGTTGCCACCATATTTTGTCTGTTACTAGAGCTGAAAAGCATATAGTGGTATCTACACTATGCCTCTCATTTGAGTATAATGAGTAAAAATCCTTATCTATGGGCTGTCATTATTATTAATTGTTGGTTTCACCAATATTTTTATTTGCAAGGTTTAAGAATGACTTTGATTTAGGTTATTCCTTATCATCAACTTTGAAAATTGCTTTTATTTTAATTGGCAGGTTAAGAGAATAGTTATTAATATTACTAACATTTTTCTCATTATTTTAACATTATTTGATGTTAATTTTTGCTTTTAAGCTTATGTTTCATATGTATCTTCAAATATAGTAAAAATTTTGTATTTTTATTTTATTGGTTGCTTCCATATGATATTTATAGTCCTTTCCCTTTAAACATTTTGACAGTTATATAATCAATTATTGACTTATTCTATCTTTTTCTGCCTTTCCATCTCCATCATGTTTAATTTAATCAACAGTAGTAGTTTTCTTACTCTTACAGTAGTAGTTTTCTTATTCTTGTGTCATTAAATGTGCTTTTATCTCTACAGCTTCTTCCTATAACTACATTGTTCCTTGCCCCAACTACATTCTTATTATCTATACTATTTCTGTACTTGCCTAAATATAGCATTATACTTAGTTTCCCTTATGTTTACCATTGTTTTGTCTTTGATTTGCAATTAAATATATTTGAACATTTTATATAAATTTCCCTCAGTGACTTTTGGTCTGGATAAAGTTTATCATCAATTGTCATTTTCTTTTTTTTTTTTTTTTTTTTTTTTTTTTTTTTTTTTTTTTTTTTTTTTTTTTTTTTTTTTTTTTTTTTTTGAGGTACTAGGGATTGAACTCAGGGGCGTTCTACCTCCGAGCTACACCCCCAGCCCTAGTTTTTATTCTTTATTTTGAAACCGGGTCTCACTAAGTTGCGGAGTGCCTCACTAGGTAGCTGAGGCTGGCCGCGAACCCGGATCCTCCGGTCTCAGCCTCCCGAATGCTGGGATTACAAGCGTGCGCCACCACGCCCGGCTCTCATTTTCTAAAGATGAGCACATGAGAACAACTCTGTAATGAGTTCTAATCTGTTCAAAACTTTCTGGTTGTCACCTTCATAGTGTAGGCACTACTTGATATAAAGAGTATGGCTTATTTTCTTTCCTTGAATATATCATAGGAGTTGCCTTCTGTTTGATTGCTATTAGAAGTAGGGAAGGAGTTCTAATCTATGGCTGTCTACAAGTTCATCCTAAATTCTATATAGAATTTTTTTAATTTTGGAAATTTTATCCCCCAAATAAGTAATCATCTCTAAAAGAAGTTACAAAGAAAAACTATGCCTCTGATCAGCTAATTCTCTAAAGTTTACTCTTCTCTTGAGAAACTGATTTATAACATGCTAATCAATACCACAAAATAGAATAACTCAGAGCAACTTGACTGACGTCATTTGATTTCCTTCTATTTATATATTAGCATGAAATAGCATTATCAAAACATTTTCAATTATTAAATTTTGACCATCAGGTCCAAATTCTGACAACAACATGTGGGAAATGTCTTTAAATAAAATATAGCTGCAAAAAAAAATTACTTCTTCTGTAACAAATGCATTCTTTTTGTGGCATCAGACAATTCAGTTAAAAGTTAAAAGTTTATGGTAGGAACATCTGTTTATGTCAATAAATTGACAGGGCAAATGACATCTATCCAAGAGTTTGAAAGAATTCAGGGGTAAAATTAAGGAATCACTGGCCAAATGCACAAATTGATATTATAAAAAACTTTTGTATTAGGGAAATAGATCATTTTTATATCAGATTTTTTGTATGTAACCAGGATGCAAAACCACTCTTAAAGCATGGCAGTGGCTTTCTTACTAGTCTTTTTTCTTCTAATTGATGTTGCTATAATTGAGCCCATAATCAAATACAGGAATTATATTCCTAAAATATCACCTTGAATAGTAATCCCTAACGCACAATCTACTTTATTAATAAAAGTCAAACTTGAGTATTTAACATCCTACTCAATATGACACTGATCATTTTTATCATAGTAAATTAGCTTTATTAATATGTAAATAGAATTGAAAGTTGTTAGCATCCTATCCTAAGTGCCAATCTATTCTTTGTTTGTTTTCTTTGTGTATTTTTAAAGAATTTTATTAAGCTGAGCATGGTGATGCATGCCTATAGTCCCAGGACTTGGGAGGTTGAGACACGAAGATCACAGTTTTGTTGACAGCCTCGGCAAGTAGTGAGACTCTCATCAACCTAGTGAGACCCTGTTTCAAAATAAGAAATAAAATATCGGGGTGGGGAGGGGGTGAGGGGAGGGTGTAGCTTGAAGGTAGAATGCCTCTGGGTTTAATCCCTAGTACCACACACACAAAAAAGAATTTAATCGGTGTGATACAATTATACATTATGGTGAGATTCAAAGTGATATGTTCATTTTATGCACACAATATCTCTTGATGTGGTTCCCTCCTGACCCTATCTTACTACCCCCTCCTTCCTTTTTGTATATACTAGTTAGGTTGTTGGTGATATTTTCATATAAGGACATAATATTATTTTGTCATTTCCTTCCTCAAGCCTCCTTTTTCCCCTTCCCATCTTTCTTCTCCAGGCCCTTTGTACTATTCTACTGGTCTCATTCTTTATTATCATGAAGTTTCTTTTCTTTCCTATTTTATCTCTAGCTTCCACATATGAGAGAAAACATATGACCTTTGGCTTTCTGAGACTGCCTAGCCTTTTTTTCTCCTAGAAACTGCATCATGTTCTCCAATCTATTCTTTCAAGTGCATCTTGCACCATTTTTCTTTAAGATTAGACATCTTGAGCCAGGCATGGTGGCACATGCTTGTAATCCCAGCATTTGGGAGGTTGAGACCAGAGGATCTGGGTTTGAGGCCAGCCTCAGCTACCTAGTGAGGCCCTCCGCAACTTAGTGAGACCCTGTTTCAAAAATAAAGAATAAAAAATAGAGCTGGGGGTGTAGCTCAGAGGTAGAATGCCCCTAAGTTCAATCCCCAGTGCCCCCCCTCCAAAAAGATTAGATATCCTGGAAAGATCTAAATAATCATTATTCATGGGATAGATAGACAAACCCACAACTTCTGAGACTTTGTCCAAGTTGCTCCATCCTCCCTTGAAATTCTTCAAGGCCTGTTGAAATAGATACTAGCAGATGCTATATTTGTAAGAGAAGTACTAAGCATAAAGGTGCCTAATTTTTTATAATTTTACTGGCACAATGTAATTATACATTATAGTGAAATTCAAAGTGATACAAACATACATGCACAGATCATTTGGTGTGTGTGTAAAACTGTGCCTTTCCTCTTTCTTCCTTCTTCATACATGTTAGTGAGATTGGTAGTGAAGTCATGTATGGATATAATCTTATTTGAATTATCCCTTTCCAGTGACTAATATTATAGCTGAGACGTACATAGCATGGTTTAAATTTTAGAGGGAAAACGCATAGCAAAACTTTCAAAGCTCTCCATTTGTAATTCAGCCCTAATCAATCACATAATCACCAAATAGAATCCAAGGATATTTAAATTAAGAGATCCACTGCATTTCATTGCTTCAACTGGTCTTACAGGATACACTAATTATATCCAGAGACATGAATAGATGATAGGCATCCCGAATCATTTTTGCTAACAGCTCTAAACTAGGAATAGGTAGATACTGCATCAGAATTTATCTCAAAGTAACTGTAAATAACAAAGTCATTGGTGATGTTCCCGAAAGTATTTCTGTTAGGTGAGGGAAAGATAAAAATGTTGCTAATACCACTTTTTAAGAACATGTCCTTTCTGGAAGAACCAGGCAATAATATAAAAATAACAAAAACAAGAAATTAATGTTTCCTGCAGGAAATGATAAACATAACTATGTCCAGGTGGCAGGATTTTCTGCTGAGGAATCCCAAGAATATTAATAAACTACAATACATATTTAAAATGCATAAACAGAATAAAATAATTCCCTGTTACTGAAAATAGGTTAAATTTAATATAGCTTAAAACGTAACATAATTATAATGTAATGCAAACAAAATAAAAATCAGTAAGGAAACAATAAGTGTTATAGTAGAAAAAGAACTAAGTGCATAAGAAACATTCAAAAACATCACATTAACCAATAAAATACCATTATTTTGTTTAGAGGAAAAGAAAAATAATTATACCCAGTGTGCAAATAAGGACCACTCAAATAAGAAACAAAAGATATTTGTTTAGCGATTGCTTTAGCAAGAGATTAAGACACCATCACTTGCTTTGGGCCCATACTTGGGGGCAGGAGGGGAAGTGGGAAAGTACTACAGTAGAAAAAGATAAGTCTTCAAGAGTCCTGTGTACTTTGACAGGAGGCTTTTGCCATGAAGGAGAATCTACAGGTGGGCTAAGCAGAAGCAGGGCTTTTTATGAGGTTGGTTAGGGCTATATTTTTGGCTTTCTTTGTCTTAAATTGAAAGTGGAATTAAAGCTTTCAATTATTTACCAAGTCTCCTGTACCAATTGGTATAGGAGACCTTGTTTGCCTGACTAGACTAATTGTTAGAGATAATGACCCGACTTCTTGATACATATCTAACTTGTAAATAGTAGGTTGGTCTCAAGGCTGGTTCCCCTTATGTATTCCACAAATATATATATACACTATATATATTTACACTACATATATATATATGTATATATATATGTAGTAGTGTCTGTCTAGTATATTTACACTACATATATATGTAGTAGTGTAAATATATATATATGTAGTAGTGTAAATATATATATGTAGTAGTGTAATATATATATATGTATATAGATATATGTGGTGTCTGTCTCTCACCAATGGCACAATGATAGGACACACATACACTATCAGCAGTTATGTAAATCAATAACAGTTCAGCAAGACAGTTTGGCATTTCACACTGAAAGACTTAAAACCATGCATATATTTTGATGTGGTAATTTCACATCAAAATTATACTACCAGAATTGCTGATGATGCACATATAGAAATACTTATTGTACCCCTGCTTAAGGTAATTAAATTGAAGGAGAAAAGGCCAATATCCAGTAAGGGAGATAGAAGGTTTGTTGAACAGATTAAGCTAATCCATAATTAATATACTATTTCTTACCAAAAATCATGTTATGAAACCTTTCATTGGCAAGGCAATTCTTAAAGAATGCATATTAAATTTATAAATAATCTAAAAGTATGATATAATATGTCTTTATGCATAACAGAATGAAAAGAGAGAGCACAATTGAGGGAGGGAAGAAGAAAGATTAAGATCAACTCTGGAAGCAAAGTTCTGGTCCATGGGTCCTAACAGCTGAAATAGAGTTTAACTATTTACCCGAGACTCCTCTAAGCATTTTTTCTGTATCAGCTCATTTAATTTTCATCACAATCTAATAAGGAAGGAAGGCTCTTATTTTTCAGATGAGACATTTCAGGACCAGAGGATTTGAAAACTTGCCAAAATTATAGAGCAAGTAAATGGTAGAGTTGGGATTTGAATTTTTGTTGTCCACCTCTAGATTCCAGCACTTAATTTTCTTCTTTATGTTTTTCACTGGTGACCAAGTGTTCTGCAGTTGTTTATTAGTGTCATCCTTCTCCGAGGATAGTTTTTGGCTGAACATAAAATCTTATCTCATTTCAAATATATGGTGCAAATTCCCCTTCCCTGTGTATTTACAGCAAATAAGAGTCTCTCTAGAAATATATTTTTAGATTGTTATAGTGCCAATAACATAAGTAATGACAGTAGAAACCTGAGAATTTATGAAAGTGACATTTCACAATTGTGCATATATTTGAAATTAAAGGCCCTTATTCTCAGTACACAGTGAGTTCTAAGATTGAAATAAAGTATGAATAATGATTAAATAATAAATGAACAAATTATATCTATTACTCAATAAAATAGCTAGCAAACCAATGCTTGTGGGATAGCTGTCATTAAAATATTTGTAATTAGAAGAAAAAAGAAAAATCCATTAGCCACTTGTCATTTGCTTTTGTTTTTGTGCCAATACACTGAGCAACCAGGATTGACTAGCAATGACATTTTCCCTGTATGATAAATTAAATTAAATGTGGATATTCTATGCAATTGCCCAAAGACACAAATTTAACTTTTTTCAATTTTTCCATTAATACCAAGAATAATATTTTAGAGAAATATTACTAATTCTCTTGGGATGTGTAAAGTCTAGAAAAATATAGCATGTGTTTAATTATTCTCAGAAATTAAAAGACATTTACTTTGGGGAGAGGGAGGAAATTAATTCTCAAATGCATTTATAACCATACATTTAATTTTTGTGATCTTAGTTTTGTTTAGCTTACTAATTTTAATGTGATACTAATGTCCTTATCAACTTGTATAGTTTTCTTTAATTTGAAGTATATTTTTATATTACCTAAGGAAGCTCAACAGAGTGAAATATTTAATTACAAAAGTATTTAGAGATACTATCTAATGTAAAGAGAATGGAGTAATCTAATGCAACATCGAAAGAGTTCTAATAGAAAACAATATCAGGAATTACCCAGTAAAAAGTGAGTAGTTTAAACACAAATAAGAATTGCCACTTCACAATTATAATTTCGTCATACGTGTACAGGATTTTAGGAAAAAATGAAAATAAATGAGGTTTTTAAATTAATTTTGAAATAAATAAGATGATAATGCTAGAAATGGTAAACCACTTATTATTTCAATTCATATAGAAATGGCTAGAGTAGGTATTATAAATCTCAGACCATTAGCATATATTTACAAAGTCTTCCAACTCCAAGCTCCCATCTTCTTCAGGTGAAATGGTAGAAACTGTAGAATGTGGGACCGGTTGGAAGAGATGAGCTCTGGGGGAATATTTAGGGGATATGTCTTTGAATGTGTTTTTTTCTCCAGCCCCTGGTGCTTGCAGGCTTTCTCCTTCTTATCTACTATGAGCTGAGCAGCTCTCCCACCACAATTTCCCCAACAAAATTTTCTCCTTCTCCAAAGGCAACAAGTGATGGGAACACATAATCATGGACTGAAACCTCTAAAACTCTAAAATTTTAAATTTCATTTTCTTAGGTATTTTGTCACAGTGACAAAACAATACAATAATTTAAATAATGTAGCTATGGAAAAGCTTTTTTTTCATATTCATTAAATATTCCAAAAGTGAGCCGGGTGTGGTGGTGCACACTTGTAATCCCAGCATTTGGGAGGCTGAGACCAGAGAATCCAGGTTCATAGCCAGCCTCAGCTACCTAGTGAGACACTCCACAACTTAATGAGACTTGGTTTCAAAATAAAGAATAAAAAATAGGGCACTGATATCTCCAATATCCTAAGCCACAGTTATACCCTGCCACTCCTTGTCAATGTGTATCTCTCACTTTCATTAGATAAAGGAATATTGATTGATGAAACCCCAGGAATTAAGGATCAGTCATCTGAGATGTATCATACAATTATCAGGCCTGATATCCTCACTGTCTAATTTCTCAGAAAGGTAACAAAATTATGTTGTATTTCATCTCCCTTACCTCCAAGGCAACGGCCTTTTATTTTCTTTCTATTTTACACAATCACCCTCAATCACATTTATAGGGTCTGTAATAATCTCTCTTCAACAGATTTAGCTCTTATAAAATACTGGATTTTTTTTTTTTAAGCTCTGTGCGAAATTACTGAGGCAACTTATTATAAACTAGGCAAACTTCTGAAAGACACGTTACAAGAAAACACAGTCAGTAGCCATAAATAATCTCCTCAAAAATATCCTCCACATTAATTTTAATAAACGAAGCTATTGAACTCTGGTAGACACAGTATTAGAATCTGAGTCATGGCCAAGGTTGAGACATGAAGCCAAGAACAAGATGCAGTTATCCAAGAATGTAGTTAGCACCACTGTCAAAATCTCAGGAAGGGTGACAGTAGGGTGAGGAATCAAACTGCCAGGAAACTGCAACGATGTGGACGAAAAATTCTGAAAGATGATCTGCTAGATACATTATTTAATGTTTAAATGGTGAGCAGATACCACATAAAACCCTCACTTATTTTAAGGCCTCACTGGGCTCAAGAGAACCAAGTGTAACCTCCCAATTGAAGACTGAAGAGCTTATGTAAAGTAAGATGTGAGTGGTGAGTGTCTTGCTCCTTGGAAAGTTGAGATTGATTTAAGGGCAGACACTGAGGACAGAAGGCGCCCAATGTGGTAGCTGGGACAAGGAGAGGATGAAACCCCAGCAGAGGCAAATGCCCGTCCTCTCTGATAGGAAGCAGTTTCAATCAATCTCCTCAACATTTATCATTCCTTTCTTGTGAACATATTCAAAATCCTTTCCTCCAGCTTTTTAAATTATACACTACATTATTATTATCTGTAGTCACCCTACTATGCACCTACTGGTACACCAGAATTTCCTATACCTAACTATAACTTACTGCCCATTTGTCATCCAACTTAGCAAGTTTGAATGACTTCATCATTCTAAATAGCACGTGGCCAAGTTCAGATGCGTGTACACATGTTTTTATATGTGTAATGTTTGTCCATTTATTAGTATACTAAATAACAATTATATAGAAGTCAAGAATACTCAGTAATTATAGTCAGTCAGGATATGCATAAAATCCTGGTTTTAGTATGCATATAACTTTGGGTTCACTATTTAAGCATACTGGTGCTTAGTTTTATGTATTTATAAGTTAAGAAGGTGTATGTATGCCAAGGGGATGGTTTTATATATACAGTTGGTACTACAGTGTCTTTGAACTAAATGAATGCTAGCCTCCTTCTCTACTTTTTCCTCCCATTCATTACCATAATAATCATAAAAATTGCTATCAATTCATTGGTATAATTAACATGTTTCTAAAGTGTCCTAATATGTGCCAGGCATGGTGCTGGGTTTATATTCGTGGTTAAAGTGTGAATGAAATTATACTCTAATGCTGTCTATAACCACAAGACAAAGTATCAATCTATCCAAGAAAAAAACAGCTATATTTCAGAACAATTGTACAACACAAGGCTAAAATAAACTAAAGAATTTACCCTCAGGATCTACTCTCTTTGAAAATCTGACCAGATGCCTATGTCACCATTTTCAAAATGTGTTTGAAGAAACTATAGGCACATAAGGTGATTCTGGGAAAAACAGCAGGATTCCTTCAGAAATAAGTTGGGAAATACTGTATTATGTTTCCTTTAGAAATGTACAATGCATAGTAATGTATAATGTTTCAGGATTTTTTTCACTGAAGAGCTAAAACTCTATTTGTGCTCATAGAATTAATGACACAGTCATGAAAAATGAGTACAAGCATAGAACTAAAACTAATTTTATTGAATATTGAAATTAAAGTACTTCTAAAATTTTCCTATGCAAAGAGGATGTCATTCAAGGTTACATTATCTAAGATGTAACTTTATTCCTTTATATTTTAGCTTAGTGATATTATTTATCTTTAGTATGAAGTAAATAAAGCTGATTATTTTCCCCTGGAAAAAATTTTTCCAGCAATTGTGTAATGCTTAAACATAAAAATAACAAAACATTAACTATCATAGAAATGATTTAAACTGATTTTTATATAGCTGAGAAAATCAAGTATTAAAGATGAACCAGTCATTGTGACCAGTCATTGATAGGATTCACTCCCAATTCATAGTTAACAATAATCAATATTTATGAAGTGTCTTCAAATTTTGCAGTGTTCAGAAGTATGTTGTATGTTTGTGTGTGTGTGTGTGTGTGTGTGTGTGTGTGTGTGTGTGTGTACATCACTTTCAGGAACAGAAATCAGAATGCATAATTTCTACAAACCAAGAATTAAAATCAATCTTCTTCAATCTTCTTTGCCAAGGACTTGAGCTTTGAACTAAAGTGTAAATCAACATTGATCAAGAACAATCAAAACACAAGAGGTGAAGGAATTTCGCAAGACCACTTACCTGCTCTAAATAAGTCCCTACTGCCAAGAGAAATTTATTCCAGGGCATTGTGGAACAATGAAGAGATGCCAGTTAAAGAAGTCACAAACTTTCATAAGAATAGCCTCATAGAAATACAAGTTCAGGTAGAGGTGGGTGTTAAAATCAACAATCCAACAATATTTGGTACTAGGATATGTTATGTATACTTCAAACCAGTATTCATAAAGAAAAAATATATATTTATTAGGAACAAGTAACTTCAGAAGTAGCATATTGGGGTTTTTTTTTTGGGGGGGGTTGTTTGCAAGAGATTTTAGACAAATAGATCACAGAACCACTGTAAAAAATAGTATATCTGAATTTTAGCAAAATATTTCATATGATTATTTAAACAAGGGACAATATTTGATTGAATAATCATTTTCAAAAGGATTGATTAATTCAATAATTATTTAAGGAGATGCCTCTTTCAGCATCATATAAGTGCCCAGTTCTCAGTCATTCCTTGACTCATTCATTTTTAAGCAAACATTTATCAGATGACTGATATATGTTGATCAATACACAAACACCTAGATGTTAATCAATACACAAACACCTAGAAAAGGGCGTTTGTCATCAACTGGAGGAGACATAAATAATCTGAGGATTATAATGTGGAGGTAAGTACAGATGAAAGTATAGGGAATTCACAGAAAGATCTACTAAAGCCGGGCGTGGTGGCGCACGCTTGTAATCCCAGCATTCAGGAGGCTGAGACTGCAGGATCCGGGTTCGCGGCCAGCCTCAGCTACCTAGTGAGGCCCTTCGCAACTTAGTGAGACTCGGTTTCAAAATAAAGAATAAAAAATAGGGCAGGGGGTATAGCTCGGAGGTAGAATGCCCCTGAGTTCAACTCCCAGTACTGCAAAAAAAAAAAAAAAAAAAAAAAAAAAGATCTACTAAAAAATTAGCTCCTGAACTGACATTCTGAGGAAAAGCCACAGTTAGATAACTTTGAGACTAAGAAAAGTGCCATGGTGAAGGTGAGAATGGAGGGAGGAGGCACAGTTCACCACTCAGTCTAACAAAGAACAGCAGCCACAACCAAGTAGTGGGTGCTTGCCAGGGGCCAGGTACTACGCTTCACACATATTCCCACATTATCCACTTCTGAATTAACCTTCATCCATCTTATGATACACATGTAAAAGTCCCCAGATATTCAAAAAATGGAAAAACAGTGGTAAGGAATTTGTCCATGTTCAGTAATGATATATGAGATACGTCTGTCTCCAAAGATATATTTTCTAATCACTGAGCAAAGTTTGATAGATTAACATAAATATTCTACCAGTCAGGGTTTTTTTTTTTTTTTTTTTTTTTTCTGGCTAAAGGATCCCATCTGTGTTGGTTAAGTAAGAGTTAACAACTAGATCAAAGCACTAATAAGAGCACAAAAATAAATAAATAAATAAATAAATAAATAAATAAATAAATAAATAAATAAATACAAACACAGCCATAAGGTGATGATCCTAAAAAAAAAAAAAAAAAAGTGATTGACGATCTTAGAGAACAAAAACAACAAAACAAACCAGTAAGTGCAGGACATTGTCACCACTCCTAAAGTGGAAAGGGAAAAAAGAGAGAAATTTTCCCCCAGAGGAGGAGACAAGATGATTCCATCAGTAGTGAGAAGCACAAAGGGATGGGGACAGCTTTAACCACAAGGGGAGTGATAGTTTTCTGCTGGCCTCTCTCCTTTCACTTTGGGGGTTTTTATATGCTTTTGTTTTCCAATCATGGTAAGAACATGTAACTTAAGATCTATCCTATTTACAATTTTTTAAGTGTGTGATCCAGGATTGAAAGCCATAGGTCTGATATTGTAGATCAATTCACTAGAACATTTTCATCTTGCATAGATTAAACTTAGACCACTTGGACAGTAGCTTCCCATTGTTCCCTCATCCCAGCCCCAGACCATTATGCTGCTCTCTATTTCTATGAACTTGACTATTTTAGATACCTCATGTGACTGGGATCATGTACTATTTGTCTTTCTGTAACTGGTGTATTTCACTTAGCATAACATTAACCAGTTATGTTGTCACATATTCCAAGACTAAATAGCATTCAACTGCACGTATATGTCAAGTACATCTTTGAATCCATTCATCATTCTTCCATAAACATTTAGGTTTTTCCCATATCTTGGTTATTGTGAATAGTGCAACAGTGAACATGGGAGAGAAGATCTCCCCTTAAGATCCTGATATCAGTTACTTTGGCTATATACCCAGAAGTAGGATTGCTGGGTCATTTTGCAGTTCTACTTTTAATTAATTTTCTGAGAAATCTCCATACTCTTTTCTATAGAAGCTTCAGCACAGGTCATTCCCCCTGACTATATTACAGTTCCAGTTTCCCCACATCCCTGGCAATACTTCTCTTTTTTCATGGTACTCATCCTAATAAGTGTGAGATAATACCTCATCATGGTTTTAATTTGTGTTTTCCTGATGATTAGTTTTTTTGGTTTTTTTTCGGTATAGGGGATTGAACTCAGGGGCATTCTACCTCTGAGCTATACCCCTAGCCCTATTTTTATTCTTTATTTTGAAACCGAGTCTCACTAAGTTGCGGAGTGCCTCACTAGGTAGCTGAGGCTGGCCGCCAACCCGAATCCTCCGGTCTCAGCTTCCCGAATGCTGGAATTACAAGTGTGCGCCACCACGCCCGGCTGATTAGTTATATTGATTAGTGATCTTTCAGTGTATCTCTGGTCACATGTATATTAATTTAGAAAAAAATTACTTTTTAAGTCCTTTGCTCATGTTTTAATAAATTCATTGTTTTGATTTTTGTTTTTTTTGTTGTTGTTGTTTTTTGCTATTGAGGTATATGAGCTACTTACATGTCTTGAATATTAACTCCTTTTCAGATATATGCTTTGCAAATATTTTCTCCTATTTTATTGGATGACTTTTTACTCCTTTGGTTATTTACAAGCATTGTTTCAAGAAATTAAAGAAGATATAAATAAATGCAAAGACATCCTGTGTTTGTGAATAAGAAGAGATTAATATTATTAAAATGTTGATACTACTCATAGATCCCTATCAAATGCAATCTCTATTAAAATTTCAATGGCAATTCTTACAGGAATAGAAAATATAATCAAATAAGTCACATGATCCCACAAAAAGACTGACATAACCCAATAAATATTGCAGTAAAATAATAATGATGGGGTAATCACACTACCTGAAAAACTATAAAATATTAAAGTGCATTACAAAGCATAATATTCTCTTAACTAGTCTCAGAAAGTGAGATTAGTGTTTTTTCTCACATATGGGAGCTGGAGAGAAATTGAGAAACAAAAAAGACTTTGGATAAATGAGGAAAGACAGCAGTAGAATAGTGGAAGAGGGTGTAGAGAAGGAAGTGTGAAGCAAAGACTTGAAGAAAACAATTCAAACACTCTCATATGCATTTGTGAAACTATCAATACAAATTTCAATATTATGAATGGGGAGGAGAAAAGAGTAGGGTAGGATCCAGATGGAAGCACACCAAGTACTATGTGCATGTATGGTTCTATCACACTAAACATCAATATGATGTATGGTTACAATGCTCAAATAGAAGCATATTTCAAAATGTATTATAAAGCTCTGGTACAGTATGAAATACTATGGGGCTGGGACTGTGACTCAGTGGTAGAGCATTTGCATAATGTGTACTTTGGTGATGATGAGTTTGATCACGATCACCACCAAAACAAACAAACAACAACAACAAACTATGGTTCTTCCCCTGTTCTCATATTCCCCCAATTGGTATTTCTATTCTCTACCAATGTCTCCAAAGACTGAATCTGCCCAGAAGCAGAAGCACAAAGGTGAAAGAAACAAAGAAGGGAGTATATAGGATCGTCCCTCTCCTTACCCAGGACAGACAGTGGAATGCTTCTCCATGGAGCATGACTTTTATCTGCAGATATTTGAGAACGTGTTGATTTCCCTAATAATGAAGGGAAGATTAAGATTTGTATTTTAAGTAGACTACAGCCCAACTTCAGTGTGGGTAATGAAATTGAAGAAAAAAATATAGACATTTAGGAGAGTCCTGCTCTAGTTTAGAAGAGAGGTCTCAAATTCTCTAGGAATACAGCTAATCCAGAAAGGGAACCGATGGTCAGGAAGAGATTAGGATATGAAGAGCAGACCCTGGGTTTGCAAAATACTATATTTAAAGTGTTCCAAAGTAAACTTACAAAGTAGAAAGTATGTAGCTTAAAGGTGTTCAAAAAGAAACATTTATTTTTGAAAGCTATAGGTGAATATAAATAGTAGTTGAAACCAAGGGTGTGGATGAGACAATTAAGAGTGAAAAGAGAAATAAAATGTCAAGATATCTCCAGAATTACAAAATCAATTCTAACTAGTGAAAAAAATCAAGTAATAAATTTATTTATACATTTATATATAAATTTATTTGTAATCTTTTTAAAAATGTGAATTGATCAATGGGTATAGAACAATGGAGAAGAGCTAAGTGGTCTGTGAAGGGCTCTCTTTTGTCCATTTACAGTCAATAATGTGCTAAATAAAAGCAAGAAGCCCAAAAAAGTGAAGTCTCTACCTTTTTAAACAGATGATGTAGCCATCAAGGATGAAGTGTGTGAAGCATCTATCTTTTTTTTTTTTTTTTTTTTTTTTTTGCAGTACTGGGGATAGAACCTGGGGGCATTCTACCTCCGAGCTACAACCCCAGCCCTTTTTTTATTCTTTATTTTGAAACAGGGTCTCATTAAGTTTCATAGTGCCTCATTGGGTAGTTGAGGCTGACTGTGAACCCGGATCCTCCGGTCTCAGCCTTCCAAATGCTGGGATTACACGCATGCGCTACCACGCCCAGCTAGCATCTATCTTAAAAAAAAAAAAAAATAGACTTCCAGGCCAGGTGTGGTGGCACACACTTGTAATCCCAGTACTTGGGAGGCTGAGATAGGAGGATCACAGGTTCAAGAACAGCATCAGCAGGTAGTGAGACTCTCATAAACCTAGTGAGACCATGTTTCCAAATAAGAAATAAAATCAGGCTGAGGGTATAGCTAGAAGGTAGAATGCCTCTGAGTTCAAAAAAAAAAAAAAAAGATTCCCCTCTGAAATTTCATATTTTTATACATTTATTGTTTCACATCATAATGTCATTCATCATGATAGTGACATACATGCATATAGCACTCGGTGGGCACGCCCTTGGCCCCCTCCACCTCCTTCCCCATACATGATATTGAAATTCGCATTGATATTCTCATATATGTACATAAAGTCACTGGAAGTGATTCCTTCATTAATTCTCCCTCTCCCCCCTTTCCTAGACCAACTCCCTCACTCCACTGGAGTTTCTTCTCCATTAATTAAAATCCCTCTTGTATCCCAGTTACTCTCTAGCTTCCATATATGGGAGGAAACATATGGCCCTTCATTTTCTATGACTGGTTAATCTCACTTAACATAATTTTCTCTATCTCCATCCATCTTTTTGCAAATAACATAATGTTGTTCGTCTTTATTCCTGAGTAGAATTTTATTTTGTGTATATCCCATAGTTTTGTAGTGCATTCATCTGTTGATGGACACCTGGGTTGGTTCCATAATTTGGCTATTGTGAATTATGCTGCTATAAATATGGATATGCATGTTTTGCTATGATAGTCTGATTTTCAGTCTCTTTGAAAAGATACTCAGGAGTGGTGTAGCTCAATCATATGGTGGATCCATTCCCAGTTTTCTGAGGAATCTCCACACTGATGTCTATAGTGGCTACACAAACTTGCAATACCACTAAACTCACCAATAACTAAACTTATTGTTGCTTGATTTTTTAATGATTACCATTCTAATTGAGGTTAGATGGAATCTCAATGTAGTTTTGATTGCTATTGCTCTTGAACATTTTTCATATATTTATTGGCCATTTGTATTTCTTCTTTTGTGAAATTTCAATTTGAGTGTCCATTTCTTGATTGGGTTAAAGTTTCCTGTTTTAATACAATTCCGCAGATACGAGTTTCCATAGAAATAAACTAGATAATGCTGGTGCTTTGTCCTAAAGGTACTAAGCAAGTCCTGTTGATGTTGAAACCTTTAATCCATGTCTTTTTCTTTCTTTTTAATACACTTTTATGGGTGACTTGTAGTTTCATATCATAATATAGTTGAGAGTGATTGGAAGAATATCCTGATAGAATGAGTTAGTATGAAGTTGACAATTTTACCCAACAAAGAGATATTATAACTATGTAAACATTGTTAATATATGAGCATATGAATACACACCATTAAAGAACTTTGCCTAGAAAAATAACAGCACTGATTTGAAATGCCCTGAGATAGTAAGAAGCAAATGAACACTATATGCAAAAAGTTATGTAGGGAAAACTTCTCAGTTCTAAAGCATTCTATCACATACACGTAACACCTGAAAATTAGTGGAAAACATGTAGAAAGCTATACAGTTATAATAGTGAAAAACAGAAATTCACCTGATTACTTGATGAATCACAGAACAGTTTAAAAATAACTGAGAATTCATCGGCCAAAGAAAACACCTTTCTTGTCACAGCAATTTTAAAATACACTAATATGCAAGTTATTTATACACATTCACTCATACATATATTTTAAGAACCATGCAATATCTTGAAAGCAATCACAAAATCAGTCTTTACCTTGGTCCTCATCTGCATTTTAATGACTTCAAAATATAGCCACATTATAGGGCTTGAGGTTGCATATTGCTACATTACTAGTTTCATAGCATTGTGGCTTTCTATCTTGGTAGCAATAAATTCTAGTAAACAGAGCCATTAACAGCATTTTTATAGGGTCAAATGGAGCTATGGCACTAGAAGTGTGGTGCTAAGTAAAATTTGAAGGCTACTATGTTACACTCAACTATTTATTAAGGCATTAAAATCAGGTCTTCTCAGGGATGTTTGGATGTTTTCACGATCTTTTCTTCCCTTGACAGTTCTAGCTTTTATGTGACAATTTGGAAGAAAATGATTACCTAAGGTTTCACATAGTTTGGAGCTCTTATTAAAGCTCATAGCTTTATAAAAATAAATCACACTAGATAGGAGTAATTAAAACTGCTCAGGATCATATTTAGAACTAATAGATTAAAATTTGAATAAAGGAATAATGACCTGAATATGCATAACATATGGAACATCCTTAATAAAATTAAACAAAGCTGAGGTTCCCTGGGTGTCCAAGAATGTGTCAAAGATTAGTTCTGTCTTAATAAAATATAATACCATGATAATATTATACTGTAAAAGCCATTCTTTAGTTCTGAAAATTGTTCTTTACTCACATATATATTTTATGTTGTAAAAGCATATGATAATAAATTTTATTACACATATGAAATCTCAATCAATAAACAAAAAATAAAAAGCAAAGTTAAATTTCCTACCTTGCCTCTAATTTTGAGCACATAAAAAGAACTTATTCTTTGAAATAATAAAGCACATAATCACATCCTAAAAATCCTTCATTGTCATTTAGATTTTAACATAATTTGAAAAGATGTTAGTATGGAAAATAAATCCAGTATTGCACTGCCAGTGATGTATCACTGGTGATATGGAAGATTATTTTAGTTTGCTAAGAGACAAACATTTTATACAAGCCAGTATATTTACTTTAATTCAAATAGAAATAAAATCAAATTTGTTGCACATAACTTCACACCTATTATTGAGATCAGAATGAAATCAGAATTTAAGTTTTAGAAATTAATTTGATTTAAAGGTGAAATACTCTTGCATTTTAAGAAACAAAAAAGAAGCATCATATACTCTTAAATTACCAGTGTAGCTTTTAATTTTAATTACATTGCTCATTTTACTAATCTATCATAAAATTTTTCTGTATTAACTTTTTTATTAAATTAAACATTTTTTTAAATTTTTTTATTCTTTTTAGCATGGATTTTTATACATTTCTTGGGTACAACAGGGTTAATCACACATTTTTGTTGGGTACAAGCTAGTACAGGTAAAGACATCCATGCACATATTTCTCATTAACCCTTCCCCAATTCCCACCCATCCTCCCCCTATCTCCTGGTCAGTTTAGTGATTGACTTTGATGTGATCTTATAAGTACATCATGCTCATTAGGGTGTCCCCCCTCCTCCCATTACCTTCCATTAAGTCAAATTCTTTGTTCACCTAAGGATTCTCCTTCACCTGGAGTCCCTCTTATGTCCCATTTTCTCCCTAGCTTCCACATATTAGGGAGAGCATTTGATTTTTAACTTTTAGTGACTGACTAATCTCACTTAACATCTATGTTTATAGCTGCACAGTTTACAATTGCCAAACTATGGAACCAGCCAAGATGTCCAACAACAGATGAATGGATTACAAAACTATGGGATATGTACACAATGGAATTTTACTCAGCCATAAACAAGAACAAAATCATGTTATTTGCAAGGAAATGGAGGGAACTGGAAAAAATTAAACATTTTTTCAAAGAAAAAAATTTAAATCTGACTTCTTATTCTTTTACCTGTTTTGTTCTGGTAACTTTGTATTCCATTCCCTACATAAACATTTCCAAAACGGTCAACCTGAATGTAATTTGCATGCATTTATTCTTTAAATGTATTTCTTGAGCATAGTGATTGTGGTTGTACTTACATTATTGATGTGTATTCACTCCAAAACAAATGCAAGACAAAAAATTCAATAGGTGGCTGACAGCACTTGTTCTGAATATTCTAAAAAAACCTTTCCCCAAGGATCCTAGAGAAATTCTTGATAATTTTAAAAAGTATTTTGTTCTTTGTATTCTCTTCTGGGGGACTTATTATGAGTTATGCTCTCATTAAGGTGTCTCAGAGGATGCTGTAGCCTTTTATGTAACCGTAAATTTTGATCACTCATCTCTAAATTGTAGAACTTAGTAGATTTTAGTGTGAATTAAATGTTCTCTTTTATAAGTCCATAAAAGTAAAAACTTTTTACAGGTATTCTTTTATATGCTTACAATGTTTGTTCTAAGATCATTTGCCCCTTATTTTCAGGAAAAAAATTCTTATCTGAATAAGTTACATATAGTTTCAAGAATGTAAAGAAAATCTACAAGCTATTTGGCAATTTTCCAAACATTCAAAAATGCTGTTATTTAAGTTGTTTATTAGAAAATCCCTGCTCTGATTTTATTCTTTAGAATTTTAACCATTTTATATTTGAAATTTCCAAAGCAATGAAAATGTTGAGAAATGAAATAAAACTTAATCATATTATTTGGTTATTGATTAACATAGCATTTAAGTATATGTTCCAAAACTAAAATGAAATATTCAATATAAAATTTTCATATATATATGATAGGTAGGCTCTTTCAGGATGACAATTCACCTTGTATCATAATTAATTGAAACTACAATGAGATAGCACTACATAAAAATCATCAAATACCTATAATCCCAGTATTGGAAGGCTAAAACAGGAGGATTGCAGGTTCAAAATCAACCTCAGGAACTTAGCAAAACTCTCAGCAACCTATTGTAGGATATACACATAATGGAATTCTACTCAATAATAAAGAAGAAAAAAATTATGTCTTTGCAAGAAAATGGATGGACCTGGAGAATATTATGTTAAATGTTATGTTATTATGACCTTTCACTTTTTGTGAAAGGTCATATGTTTTCTCTAATATGTGGAAACTATAGAGAAATTTGGACACCAAAGGGATTCCAGATAATGGAAGAGAAACTTCAGTGGAGCCAGAGAGGTGATCTAGGAGGAGTTGAGGGGGAAGAGTGATAATCAATGGAGGAATTACTACCATTGGCTTTATGTACATATGTGAGAATGCCAATGTCGATCTCAGTATCCTGTATGAGAAAGGAGGGGTGGGGTGAGATCCAGGGGAAAGCCCACCAAGTGCTGTGTGCATGTATGTCACTATCATTATGATTTACATTATGATGTGAGACTATAATGCATCAATACATGTATATAATAAATAAATACTACAGGGTAGGCTGTGGAAGGGCAGGACCAGGAGCCTTGTGGGCCACCCAGACGCTGGGAACGGCGGGCCCCGGGACACAGCACCCCTGGCACCCTGCGCCACACCCAGGCGGAGATCAGAACCGTGGGGCATTCAGCGTGGGCACCCGCGGGTCTGGGTTCTGTCCCGGCGCATCACCTCAGCGCGGAACTGTGACCGCCCAGAGCCTGAAGTGGGACACAGTTTCTTGGCGGAGGCCTGGGCCTGAGGTGTGAGCCGAGGAGCTGAGTCCGGGAGGGGCAGGACGAGTCAGCGTGAGCCGGCGGGCCGTGAAGTGGCAGCCCACCATCCCCCCTGCTAGCCCTTCCCAACCAGCTACTCGCCATCTGGCCAGACTATCACCAGCCTGCGCCCCTCAGCAACCCGGGAAGGTCGAGCAGGCAGGTCAGCCTCCAGGGATGGAAATGTGAGCCGGAAGCAGATCGGCCGGGAGCCCAGCCTCTTGACTAGGGGAAGAGAGGGAGTGCTTGAAGCCTGGGCGTGAACTTGGAGCGCCTGGGTGGAGATTGGGAGATTTGGGGGACCCAGCGTGTGGCTGCCACCATCTTAGCCGCCAGCGCCCTTCAACCATCCTCCTCTCAGCTATCCAAACCATCATTGTCCGACTGCGCCCCCAGCTGTCCAGGAGGTGGAACAGGCCGAACAGCAGAGAACCGAGCCTGCACGCCAGCCCCTCCCACCAACTTCCTGCTAGCTACACAGACCAT
>PVLC010008269.1:0-59232 GCA_004027655.1 Graphiurus murinus | reverse complement strand
TGATTACAGCAGTATCTACCTCTATTATTTTAATCTTATCAATCATATTTTGCTGCATTTTGAAAATATTGTGATTTCAGTTGTGTGCCATAGAGGAATATGATGGGGATCCAGATGTATCTTCTACCAGGTGAGGTTCTCCTTTTTCTTTGTCAGGTACTTAGGTGAAGGGCTGATACTTCCACCTCAGCAGTGATTGGGCTGGCTTGGGGCAGGGTTGCATTTTTGTTAGGACTCAGTCAATCTGTGGTTCATTTTTGTCTTTCAATTATGGCCTTTTTTGTTTTTTGGTTGAAAACCTACCCAATCCCTTTCTCCTCAGGCCTGCAAGATTATTTGACTTTCACTTAGGTCTTTTGTTAGTTTGGATCTTTGTTCTTTAGCTGCATAGTGCCTACAGCTTTAAAAACCGGTGTCATGATATTTTGTGTTTGAGGCTGCTTCCTTCTATCTGGTGGGACTTTTATGCAATACAATGCTATGAGAGCTTTTGCCCTGCCCTTAGAAACCAGTCTTTGCACTGCTTCAGAACTCAGAAAATTTCTCATTGGGAACTCTGGACACATCAAGGGTTTCTTAAGTTTCGAGCATATACATCCATATACACATTTTTGAAGTCAAGTTATTATATTCTGCAACTCAATGTTCTCAATTCCTCAATAAATAATGGATTTCTTTTCATTATTATACACAGTTCTATCTTATTTTAAAAAATAGCTGTTGATATTCATTTTCTTTTTGCATACACACATAATATTTTTAACATTAATGAACATTAGAGAGTTTTACATTTTCCACTAACACAAACAGTTCTACAAAGAATGTAGATCCCTTTGTGAATTCTTGAATGTTTAGCAGAAACTAATTTTTTTAAAGAGTTTACTAAGTGCTAGTCACTGCTCACTGTACTTAGTGCTTTTCCATGTTGTTAAATCATTTTACCCTCACTACAGTATATCAGATATCCACTATCATTATCATTTTATAGATAAAAAAAGTCAGGCTAAGGCAACAAGACAGCTTTTCCAATACCAGCTTTGAGCAGAGAGATAATGTGTTCTGAGCAGAACAATTGTGACACATTACTTCCTTTTTGCATGATTTCTTGAAGAAGCCAGGGCAGAGGACATGGCTGATACCAAGACCACAGCTGTTGAGGCAGGGCCAGGAGTAGGTGGGGACAAATCTCCCACAAGAGGAAATGCTCTCTCTCCTTGGTATTACCTCCCTCCACACAGGAACCATTCTAACCATGAGTGAAGGGCTGGCAATTTGTGCAGTGGAGATAAAGGAAGTCCAGGCCCCAACTCTGTCTGGTGGGGAATTTGAGATGCACAGAAATGACTATGGGTGATATCTCTTGGATTTTCTTCCTTCATTCTCCTAAACAGGAACTGGGAGCTTCTAGGGTGATAGAAATGAAGATCAGCCCTATGTTGGTCCTGGGAATTTGGCCTCTTGGAGTTCCCTTGTTCCTATGGGGCTCTGTCAACAAGAGAGCTTCTCTCTTAGCTCGACTTCTTTCTGACTTTATGATCTTTCACCTCATTGACTATTGTGTCTTTGCTTACAGGAAAAGAAGAATGTTGTCTATCTTATAGCATTGATGTAAGTGGTATATAAATAATGTAGGATCTGATATGTAACCTTTTCCTATTTAATGAACCAAACTTGTTTTCCCTCTAGGGTAGGATATCTTTGTGTGTGTGTGTGTGTGTGTGTGTGTGTGTGTGTGTCTGTGTGTGTTACTAGGGATTAAACCCAGGGGCATCCTACCTCTGAGCTGCACTCCTAGTCCTATTTTATTTCGTTAACATTTTTTTTAAACAGAATCTCACCAAGTTGGTAAGGCCTTGCTAAGTTGCTGAAGTTGTCCTTGAGCCTGAGATCCTCCTGTCTCAGACTCCCAAGTACTGGTATTACAGGCAATTGCCACCACACCCAGCTAGGGCAGGATAACTTTGAGAGTGGCACTACCATGTACTCAATTGCTCAAGCCAGAAAGCTGGGCGTCATGCTTGCACTTTTCTCTCTTCTGAGCCCTATATTCTATCAATCCTCAAGTGCTGCTCATTGTGCTATTTTAATATTCCTGGTGCTCAATTGCCTCTCCATCTCTCTGCCAATACTTTAGTCCAGGCCACTCTTAAGTGTTCTTTGGATAACAGCAGCAGCCTCCAAAGATTCTTCCTGACTCCAGCCTGCTCTCAACCACATCCTTCTCTGGAGTGTCATCAGAATAATCTTTCCAAACTAGAAACTGCACCAAGTTCTTCCCCTGTCTTGAGCACGTCTGTGGCTCCCCAGGGCCCTCTAGGCCCAAAGTCATTAACGTGGCCCACAGTGCATCTTGTTCAACGACCTCTTCAGCCTCATCTCTCCTCATGCCCCGCAGCTTCTCCTCTCACCCCAGCGGTCTGGAACCTCCAGGCCTTTCCCTGGCTTTCTCTTTGCTTACTACTGATCCTTTTTGCCAGGGGCACAGTAATTTAGTCTGGAGGAGAAGCTCACTTAGCATTTCTGCGGGGACACTGAACTGGGGCCTTCCTTTACTCCTTTCCTTCCCTGTAATTATCTGTTCCTTGTGTTTCTCCCAATTTAGGCACATCCTCCTTGAGGTAAGAACTGGCTATGTGTCTAGGGCACAGAAGGTCTTTAACTGATAAGTGTTAGATTAGGTTGAAGTGAATGGAACTGCATATAGTCCCTTTTTTCTTGTCTTGTCTTTTTTTTTTTTTTTGGTACTGGGAATGGAACCCCGGGCATTTTACCTCTGAGCTACACCCCCAGTCCTATTTTATTTTGAAACAGGGTCTTGTTAAGTTATGGAGGGCCTCACGCCTCACTAAGTTGGTGAGGCTGGCCTGAAACCCAGGATCCGCCTGTCTCAGCCTCCCAAGTACTGGAATTACAGGCATGCACTACCGCACTTGGCTAGATAGTCTCTTTTCTGAAAGAGTTCCTAGTAAAGACAAGGACAGTAACTACTGCAAAAGATATCAGAATCCACATGGAGTAGGAGTGTCATACCTTGGCAGAATGGGGCCAGAGGGCATGAAGGGAGGGTCTTTACACATGATTACCTGATAAAAAGAACTATCACAAAGGACTCGGCCCAGACCACAACCTTGCACAAAAATAATTCTATGTGAACACCTGCCCAGGAACTTCCTGTATAACTTTGAACTCATGCCATCCTTGTTACTGATTTTGGTAACCAAGGATAATTGTTTCTGAACAACTTATGCAACCTGCCTCATTTTACTTTAAAAGTCCTTGTCTTCCGTAGTTTCCCTGAACATGCCCACCACTCGCTGTGGCACGCATCTTGCATAGTTTGCATTGCAATGCTCAGCTATTACCAACTAAACTATTTGTTTTGGAGGGCCGCTTCCTCTGTTTTTCGTTATGTTGATGCAAGTCCTATTAGCCATGGAACACTAGCACTGTGCTAGGTCTTTGTTATCTCTGTCCGAATGAGACACATTAGACCCAAACAGAACATTTTCATGTTACTGGAAGTTACTAGGTAGTATAGAGGTTAGAGCAGTGATAGCACCCTGTTGAGTTGCTAGAGGTCTCCTAACTTACGTTCAAGAAAGTCTACAGCTGAGTGTGGTGGCCTGTGCCTATAAAACAGTACTTGGGAGGCTGAAAGAAGAGGATTACAGTACTTGGGAGGCTGAGAGAAGAGTATTACAGTACTTGGGAGGCTGAGACAAGAGGATTATAGGTTTGAGGACAGTTTCAACTATGTAGGAAGACTCTCAGCAACCTAGTGAAACCCTGTTTTTAAAAACAAAAGATAAAAAAGGGCTGGAAGTGTAGCTCAGAGGTAGAATGTCCCTGGGTTCAATCTCCAGTAACACACACACACACACACACACACACACACACACACACACACACACATACACGCACACATATGTCTAGTTCTAGGTAAAGGGTTCCCCAGAGGCTGAACAGGTGTGATGGCTTTATCAGCAAGAAGTCAAGTTTCCCCCAGTAGAATCTTATCTCCACAACACCATAGACCTTGTCCATCTTTCTCAGTATGATATCCACAGCATTTGCAAAAATATCTGGTGAGTCATAGATACTCCACAAATACTCATTGAAATAACTCTGCTTTGTCATCTCTTGATTATTTGCTGTTCCCTTTGAGCCAGAGAGAAACAAAATGTTATTATAAATGGAAAACACACTGAGCCACAATGGCAGGAAGTATACTGGACAAAGCAATCTTCCAAAGGCACCATCTTGGCTTCCAATACGTTTTCTTTTTCTTTGGTATGTGGGATTGAACACAGGGGCATTCCTTCTTTGAGTTACACCCTCAATCCCTTTTTAAAATTTTTGTTCTGAAGCAGGGTCTCTCTAGGTTGCTGAGAGTTTTACTACGTTGCTGAGGCTGGCCTCCAACCTATGATCCTCCTGTCTCATCCTTCCAAGTACTGGGATTACAGGTACATACCACCACACCTGGCCCCGAGTGACTGTTAAAACCCTCATAATGAAGCTCCAACTCAGGGGGTCTGCAGCCCAGCCCCACCCGCCACTTGGGTCTTCCTGCCATTGATTCTCTAGGCTGATCTCTCTTCCCAGGAAACACACCTTTACATCCAACTCCTCTCTCTGTCCCTGTGTATTTGACACTACTCCCACAACTGGAATGCCTTTTTTTTTTTTTGTCTCAATATAGTCTTCAAAAGCTACCCTATCTATGCCTTACTTTGACAGGCTCACAGCCCTTTTTTAAAGCTCTTCCTAGGAGCCCCATTTGGTCAGGTGATCTCCAACAGTCCTCTCAGCAGTGGGCAAGGCTGGTATCACACCTTTCACTCGTTTTACAGACGGCCCTGAACGCAGCCTCTAGACAGATGAGGAAAGTCAGAGGAGAGTGCACTGGGCTGAGGAAGGCACTTGAAGCTCCTCCCACGTCCCTGCATCAGGGAAGCCCTGCTTTGTCTGCATTTGTACAGTGCAAGCTCATCCTAACCAGGATGCAATTTTAAAGTCAGCCTCTGAAAACTCCTTTAGAAGACTCAGTCTGGAGAGCACCTCGAGGGCAGTACAGCCAGTTGTATCTCCAGTGGCGCCACTATTTATTTAGCTGAGAAACCTTGTCTTCCATTTTTTGGGGGGAGAGAGGCATGTTGTGTGGGTGACACTTAATCTGTACATTTAGGTGAGCGAACCAGCTTTGGCTCCCCTTCTTGAAGATAGCACTTGTTGAGACCCTCCAAGGGTCCAGCAGCGTCAGACCTGTTCACCTGCTGGAAGGGCCAGCAGCATCTCACAAGGTCTAACTTGTTGGTTTTGTGCTCTCAGGGGATGGCTTGTTCACTCAGGATCTTGTTCTTGGGCTGCTGCTGCCTTTTCAAAGCTTCTCCCATTTCAAATAAATAGAGGGCTCTATTATTAAAATATCAAAACCAAAGCTCTGCTCCGCATTGTCCTCTGTGCTTGGGTAAATTGCTGAATTTGCATTGTGCAATGTGCATGTGTAATATGTCTCAGAGAGGACCTGAGGTCTGCAGTGTAATTATTGCTTCAGAGTTCCAAGGAGCAGGGAATTCATCACCTCCCACCACAAATACAAACTCTAGTGACACACCATTCCATGAGAAATATGGAGATCTAGGAATTAAATCAAGCCACCTGGACTCAAAATAATGTAATCAAAGTGCTCTTCTAAAAAAAAAATCTTCTCAGAGTTTAAGGCTTTTAAATCAGCAAGTTCGAAAGGAAAAGGTTATTTATTTATTTTTTTTTTGCGGTACTGGGGATTGAACTCAGGGGCATTCTACCTCCGAGCTACATCCCCAGCCCTATTTTTTATTTTGAAACAGGGTCTCACTAAGTTGTGGAGTGCCTCACTAGGTAGCTGAGGCTGGCTGCAAACCCAGATCCTTCAGTCTCAGCCTCCCAAATGCTGGGATTGCAAGCGTGTGCCACCATGCCCGGCTGGAAAAGGTTCTTAATTGAGAAAACTGAAAGTGGTTTCATTAGGCATGTGTGCATTGAGTAATTAGGATTTTGAATACCTTGTTAAAATACCCTAGAGGATCTCAGGAGGGGAATTTTCTTGCGGTCAGCAGAAAGATCTTGTGGGCTTGGTGTTATTTTAGGTCAATGCATTTAGTTCATTCATTCCGTCAATATTTATTGAATGTTCAGCTCGTGCCCAGCAGTGTTCAAGCACATTATCCTATACCATTAGCAGCATAGGCAAGGTCTCCACTCCCGAAGAGCTTCTATCCTCGTGGATCAGGAGTGGAGAGAGACCCCTCTGCTATTCCTGGAGCATGCTAAGCTTCCTCCCCACTGAAGATATTTGCATCGTTGCTCCCTTTGCATGGACTGCTCTTCTCCCCCAGCTTTCCATGGCTGGCTCCTTCCCTTCACTCAATCTACCTGCTTAGCAATGTCTTACCTGACCACAGGATCCTTCCTGGATGTATCCTTACCTGAAATGATTTTGATTATTTCTTCATCGTCTGTTTTCTTAAATAAGGGCTTAAGTTTCATGGGGGCTGGGATTCTGCCTTTCTCCTAGGCTGCTGCTAGCCCCAGAGCCTAGAGCAGTGCTGGGTTTGATGGACATTCACTGAATGAATGGATCTAAACAATTGTGCAGATGGTTCTCCATCCGCTAGGCGTGGAACCATATCCCAGATTAAATTTTAGACAGAATGTCAAAATATTGAGAAAGTCAAAGCGAGGTGTCACTACTGAGTCAGTAGCAGGATACTCCATGTCCACGCAGGGCAGAGGCCTGCCCCATAGATGCCAAGGCAGTGGGGCGGCCATCGGGGCTCTGTGGAACTCAGGCTGGGGCCCATTCTAGTGCAACCCTGTAATGGTACAGCTAGGCAGACTGAGATGCAGAGCTCTGGACTTGACCAGTTTTAAACAGGGAATCCATGATATAGAGAAAACTGGAGCCTGGTTTTCCTTATTCTCTAGGTCAGGGCTTTCCATGGGGCTCCTCATTCCTGGCAGTCTTAGTCACATAATTCATTCTTATAATCATTAAGTGACTATTTGTTGGATACTTTTTAGGTCCTCTGCATCAAGAGGAGATTTAGTTATTTAAGCTTTCATCCAAAGGGACTCCTTAGACAGTGCCACCAGGTATCTCTGGTTCTCTAGGCCTAACTGTCACAAGTTTCAGTCCTAAGATATTGGGAAAAATCAGGAGGAAGTGGCCATACCTTTCCATTTCCTTATACCTCGGTGAATAACCGAAGATATGCATTCTATAGCCAGGCATTGTGGTGCACACCTGCAATTCCAGTACTTGGGAGGCAGAGACAGGAGGATCTTAGGTTCAAGGACAATCCAAGCAACTTAGCAAAGCTGTCATCAACCTAGGGAGGCTCTGTTTCAAAAACATAAAAGAAAAAGGACTGTAGATGTAGCTTGGAGGTAGAATGCTTCTGAGTTACATCTATAGTACCAATAAAAATAAGAAGATGTAGACTCCATAAATGTGCAGTTCCTTCTTGTCATGTGACAGACACAGGGATGGAGAGATGGAGCAGGACAGTCCTGTCCTCAGGGAGCTACAGAGCAGCAGGAGGCCAGTGCAAGGGCAGAGTGAATGACATCTGCTAGGCTAGGCTTGCTAGGGAGCAAAGACAGGGAGGCTCACCCAGCTGGCCTGTGTGGAGTCAGAGAAGGCTTTCTATAGGAGGGGCCATTTCATCTGAGCCCTGAACTGTGAGCAGCAATGAGAAGAGTGAGAAAAAAGGAAGGTGGAAAAGAGCTTTCCACATCTTTGGAACATCCATGCAGAATCACCAAATTGTCTACGAGCTTTGGAAGGAGCTTCAAGTGGCTAAAGGTGGCCTGATGTTCTGGGAACAGAGTACAGAGGGCTTTGTCGGATGAGAGGCTGTCCATTGTCACTCTACCTCTTGGTTGCATTATGCCAGAATTGGTATGGTTAGGAACAAAGGCTCTTAGATCCACTTCCAAATTCCTTTTATTCCTTTACTTGATTGACATCACACATATCATCCTTGGATTTTCATGCAAGAGCGAAAGCAGAGAGACTGACAGAGTGGTCCTTCTGCTCCCTTTCCAAATGTATAGGCCATTGGTGTGCAGGACCGATTCCCTGAGAGGAAGAGCAGAGGGATCCTCAGTCTGTGTGTGTGCACTTGTGCATGTGTGTGTGTGTGTGTGTGTGCGTGCGCGCGCCAGGGGTGAATGAGTGTATGTATGTGTGAATATATATTCTTACATGTTGAGGACTACCCACTGAGTGCTCATATCATCCCAAATGCACAAGTCGAAATTTTAAATCCCAATGTGAAAGTATTTGGAAGTGAGTATTTGGCAGATGGTCTTTGAAGTGACAGTATTTTTGGAGGTGACTTAGGTCATGGGGGCAGATATTTTCTGAAGGGGATTACTGTCCTTATTAAAGAGACCCCAGGGGCCTTCTCTGCCATTTCTTCCACTTGAAGATGTTTCAAAAAAGAGGGCTTCTGTGAACCAGGAAACAGACCCTCACCAGAAACCAACTCTGCAGTGTCTAGTCGTTGGACCCCAGCAATGTGAAAAATAAGTTCTTGTTACTTATATGCCACCCAATCAATGGTCTCCTGGCTCCTTAATCGGGCTGGATTGATTCCTGCGAATGTCTAGGATCCTGGAGAGTAGTGATCTTGTCTGTGATGCCCTCTGCTGGGTCCCAAGCACCTGATACAGCACGTAGCACACAGCGTACCTGGAAAAACTGTTTGAATAAAAAAATAGATTTGGTTTTTATTTGGGATTAGTGATTGATTATAACCAAAGGCAGCTGGCCTTTCATTGATCCTCAGCTGTGAATGAGCTCCTGGGGATGAGCACAGAGGCTCGAGTCATCCTTTGGGTTCCCATAGCCTCCTTCCCACCAGCGTTTCAGAAAGAGCACTGACCTGGAACCAGGGAGATCTGGCCTCAAAGCCTGGCCCTTCTGCTTTCTCTCTGAATGGATTTGGGCAAGTCACTTCTCTTCTCCGAGCTTTAGATTTTCACCTAGAGTTTGTAATAACAGCCCAAGCAGATGAAGACAGGGGTGAATGTGTATGTGAGCATACGCATGTGGGGCCGTGGAGGGATTGTGTGTGTCTGTGTGTCCATGGAAAGTGAATATGCCCATGTGTGTTATGAGTCGTGGTTGGAATGGGAATAGGGAAGGTCTTGGAGCTAACAAAATGAAACAACAATGATCACCTTTCCTGAGGTCCCACTTTGTTCCAGGGGCTTGGGAGTTAATACTAATTTCATAAAGCTGGCATCTTTGGCTGGAGAAGCATCTGGCAGCTTACCTTGTTCTCTCCAGGATTCTTGTTCCTCCCTTGCAGTAAAATTTAAATTAACTTGCTTTGATGGTCTTGAGTCTACATGACAGGCTACGCAAGATAGAAATGTGCTCACCTTAGCAGAAAAGAAAAAGAAAGCCAACTGAAATCATGTGCGAGCATATGCTTCCTAAGAGAACTTTAACTTTCCTTCTCAAAGATTTTGCACAATTGGGGAGAAGGGCATGAAAACATAAGCTAGTGTTTGGCCCATGGAAACAGAATTCTGGGATAAAGATAGTGATGGGTAACATTTATGGGAAACTTAGTGTGTGCTAAGCAGTTTGCATATGGGACTCATTTAATGCTCACAGTAATCGAATGAGGAGGCATAATTATCCTCATCTTTATTTCACTAAGGAGAGGTTGAAGCTCTGAGCAATTGCCCATGGCCATGCAACTGGTAGAACTTAAAGGTCTTGGGTTGCTTGTCCACAAGTACTTATCAGGTGAGGGGGGAGAGGAGTGGAGAGCCAAACCCCACTAGTATGACTCCTGTCCTTGATCTCCCAACACGTATCCATTGTTGAACATTTTCTAAGGATTACACTCACAGTAGGGCTTCATTTGGAGAGATGCTCCTTGCTTTGCTTTTTAATGGACTACAGTGCATTTTTTTCTTTTTTTTGCGGTACTGGAGATTGAACTCAGGGGCATTCTACCTCCGAGCTATACCCCCAGCCCTATTTTTTATTCTTTATTTTGAAGCGCTAAGTTGTGGAGTGCCTCACTAGGTAGCTGAGGCTGGCCTCTGAACCCGGATCCTCCGGTCTCAGACTCCTGAATGCTGGGATTACAAACGTGCGCCACCACGCCCGGCTCGCATTTTTTCTTTAGACAAAAAATCTCAAAGTATCCACACTTTCTTGAGGCTGAGTTTGGAGTGGTCTGTCAACTGAGTATTTGGGGGGTTCTGAAATCGCCACACTGAGAACCTGGACAGACTGAAGGCCATCGCTTGTCCTATTTGGAGACACAACCCTACCTCATGTGCTGGGCAGCTGTCTAAAGGTCACATTACAGAAGGTTTTGGGTTAGTGATTCTGAGCACATAGTGGGTTTTAAAAGCAAATAAATAAGTTCAGAGAGGCACATTTTCCTGTATGTCTGGATGGACTGAAAGATTCTGGCATTCTCAGGAAATCTAAACTGCATGAGTTCCAGCGCCTCCTTCAAAAGAAAGACCAGATGGTCTTCACTGTCGGGCTGTTCACCAGCTCCCCATTCTGCTTGGTGCTTGTTCCTGGCTTCCGTCGGAAGGCTGGGCTCTGAGATTCTAGTGGTCAGAATGTGTCTGTTTTTGAGTTTCTGGTCTGATTCATCTTCTGATTTACTGGGAACCCAATAAGTATCATTGTTGAGCTAGACATAAAGAAATTAAATTCACAGTCTAGAAGGGGTGATAAATAGACACTGAACTCATGTGACTACAATAAAGTCACCCACAATGAGTGTTACGAATTGGATCTTAAATGTCTCCTCAAGGCTCTGTGTTGAAGACTTGGTCTACTGTCTGTGGTGGCTATCAGGAGGTGGTAGAACTTTTAGGAGGGAGGTCCTGCAGAAGGAAGTTAGGTCATTGGGGCTTCCCTTTTGCAGGGGTTATTGGGACTCCATCCCCTTCCTCTCTCTTTGCTTTAAGCCTGCCATGAGGCAAATAGTCTTTTTTAGCAACTCCTTCTGCTACTATGATGTACTGAGCTGCCAAAGGCCCAAAGCAACCAGGCCCAGTGACCAGAGACTGAAATATCTCAAACTGTGAGCCCAAACAAATCTTCCTTCTTTTTAAGTCGATTATCTCAGGTATTTTGTTACAGTGATGAGTTGACTAATATAGGGAGATGCTTACGAAAGCACAGTGAAGACCTCTAGCCAGGTAGAGGCAGAGGAGGGGAAGGAGGACATAGGAAATGCTGAAAATGACATCCATTCTGACCCCTGAATGAAGGGGAGTAGGCTAGGTGGTGTGTGTGTGTGTGTGTGTGTGTGTGTGTGTGTGTGTGTAGTGTTTGAATATTAACAACAGACGGAGTGATGTGTAATGTCAGAGTTAAGTAACTCAGGTAGACTGACCACAAGACTGCTGGCAAAGGGAGAGTGGTGAGAGGGAGGCGTAGGTGTACATGAGCGAGATTACAAAGGCCGTGGCTGGGGAGAGGTGGGATTCACTCTAAGGGCAATGCAGAGTGATGCTGGCATGTCTCCCCGACTGCAGAGGCCTCCCTGGAGAGGTTGCCCTGCAGGCCGAGAGTCTGGAGGAGGACACTGCAGTGGCAGAACTTTGACTAGTGTGACGGAAATGGGTTGCAGGTGAAACAGATGGAATGGAGAGACAATAAGGAAGGACTCTGTCCACGTTCTGGAGGGATTTGCAGGGTAGACTGTGAGCCTTGACATAACAATGTCAAGGTCTTTTTCTTTCTTTAAAGTTGATCTGTAATTTATGTACAGTGAAATGCACAGACCTGAAGTGTACAGAGTGATGAGTTTTGGCAAGTACTATGCAACCCACATATCGATTGAAATATAGAAATTCATTCTGGAAACTTCCCTACTGACCCTTCCCAGTCCTTGCCCATTGTTCTGATTTCCACTGCAAATTAATTTGGCTTGCTCTATAACTTCACATGAATGAATTCATGCAGGGCACTCTTTTTTGTCTTGCTTTTTCATTCAACTTAATGTTTTTGAGGTTCGTATGTGTGGTGCATGATGAGCAATATCCGACCGTATAACTATACTTAAGTTTGGACAGTTGGGTTATTTCCAGTCTTTGGCTTTTACAAGTAGGTCTTCCCTGTATTTTCTTTTGGAGGATGTATTTTAATATTTCTACTGGATAAATAAATACCCAGGAGTAGACTTACTTGGGTGATCGGTAGATAAATAAGTGTAACTGTGAAAGAAACTGCCAACAATTATCCAGTTTACACTTTCTGAAGTCGTGTGTGAGAGTTCCAATTGCTCCGTGTTTTGGACATTTAGAATTGTCAGGATTTTTAATATTAGGCGTTCCAGTTGGTGCACTACGGTTTCTCACTGTCGTTTTATTCTCATTATCCTAATGACTAATGTTCTTAAGCACTTTTTCATGTGCTTAATGGTCATTTATATATCATCTTTGGTGACATAAATGTTCAAATATTTGCCCATTTTCACATTGGGTTAACTTATTTTTTAAAAAATTAAGTTATAGGAGTTCTTGATATATTCTAAAATCAAACCTATTATTATTATTATTTTTTATTTTATGGTTAGTATTTTCTGTGTCTTGTCTAAAATATCTGTGCTTACCTCAAGGTCAAGAAGATCTAATCCTTTACTTTCAGCTTTTATATTTAGACCTATGATCCATTTCAAACAACTTTTTGATGTGTGATGTGAGTTATTATTTTTCATATACGTATACAGTTGTTGATATAAAAAAGACTTTGCCCTTTGAATTATTTGGCCCTTTATAAAAAATCATTTGAAGGTATAAGTATGGAAATATTTCTGGACTCTTTATGCCACTGATCCATTTAATCAATTCTTGTGTCAATACCCCGTTGTCTTGGTAACCATGGCTTCATGAGAAACCTTGAAGTCTGGCAGGGTAAATCCTCCGACTGTGTTTTTCTTTCACAACATTGTGTTGGATATTCTATTTCCTTTGCATTTCCTTGTGCAGTTTAGAATCAACCTATTCATTTTTATTTTTAAAAAAAGCCTACCAGGTGTCCCTGCCACCCCCATCACCTTCAGTTAACACCCTAATGCACATGATGTGCTTTCACAAACATATCAAAGTCAGTCACTAAACTGAACCTGAGGAGGAGGGAGGGGGAGGGAATGAGGCAGGAACTGGGGAAAGGTTAAATGAGAGATGTGTACTTGTATGCTTTTACTAGCTTGTACCTAACAAAGATGTATGATTATAACATACCAATAATAAAAAAAAGCTTACCAGGATTTTTATCTAGATGGTATTGGATTTATCAGTCAATAATAAGAAGATAGGATATCCAAATAATATTGAGTTTTCCCATCTGAGAAGAGTTAAACTTCTCCATTCTCTTAGGTCTTTAAGATCTCTAAACATTGTTCAGCAGTTTTTCAGTATGAAGCAGGAGCTGGGAAACTCTTATATATGAGGGCTAGATAGTAAATGGTTTAGACTTTATGGCCAAGAAGCAAATTCAAAGATATTAGTTATATTCTCGTATACCAATAAAGAAAATTTCTATATTTTTATAATGGTAAAATTCAGAATATTAAGTAAGTACATTTTTTGGGGAGGTAGGGGTCTTCTCTGTTCCTCCCCCTCAGCTCTTTCTGTCTTCATCATGGCTTTACCAAAGCTAAGATTCACTGTCAAAAAACAAAAAATAAAAAACAAAACAAAACAAAAAAACCAAAAAACAAAACAAGAAAAGATTCACTGTCATTCTCGAACATTATACCCCTCTGCTTGTAGTTGAACTCTTTTTATAACTATCACTCCATAGGAGTTATTGATTTACATGAAAAATAAAATTCTTAATGTTGCCAAAATTAAAAATTCATGTGTACTCAAAATTCAGCATATGGAGAGCTTTATTGAGAGGGAAAAACTAGATAGATTCTGGCTTTAAAGACATTTTTGTAATGGGGCTTAAGCTGTAGCATTTTAAGTATATTTCATAGCTTTAGTATATCTCAGGAACAGAATTAACATAATTTATAGAAAATTTTTATTTAGAACCTTTAATTTCAGCTTAAAATTTGAATTCTTAGACTCTCTATAATTAAACAGTGTAAAGTGACTCAATGCCAACAGTTAGCGATGTATTCTATCTACGATTTCTCCTTTTAGTAAACTACTTCCCATTTGGATATTCCTTCATTCGTCATGTTTTCATTGTGTACGTACTATTTGGAAGGCACTGTGCTAGGTGCTGGGATTCAGCAGTAAAATACAGATGTGCTTACTGCTTTACAAGCACATTTTAAGAACTCGACGATGCAAGATTCTATAAAGGAGACAAAAGACATGCAGGGCCCAGTGTGCAGTGACCAGGGCTCGTCACACTAAGGAGGTGACCAATGAACTGGCCACTTTGAATAACTATGGTAAATGAGTGGATGGGAGGGATGGCTTCAAAGTGCCATTTGAGATGGCAGCAGATTCATTTCAGGTGGCTTGTGGCCATGTAGGCTGTGGTGTCCTTTCTTCATGTCTTGGAAGAATTTCTGCATGTGGCTGCTGAGCTGGAACTAATGACTATTGTTGCTACTGAGCTGCATTAACTGATGAATTGACAGTGATTAGTTCCTTTGAAAGAGATGCTACAGAGAATTTTGGTCTGAAGGGGTTGCAGCAGCTTCCTAAGAGGCCGCTGGTGCCTGCAGACCAAGATAGTCAAACTGCAAGGAATCTAGACCAACTTGTTCCATTGCTTCCAAATTCTGAATTTCAGGGTTGGAGCATTCTTCAACTAGTGGCCTGTTAGCTTTAAAAGCTGGAAGAGGCCCTGGTTCATCTGGGGGATTAGTACTGGGCTCCAGGGCCTCAGTTAAAGAACCATGACAACCTCCAGGGGTACAATGCAAATATTAGTCATCAACAGCCATTTCTTTGAACACTTTCTTCATTTATTTTAAAATCATCAACATCTCCTTGGTTAATATCTCCATTTTTGTTTTCTCCAAATAGGGAAATCTTTTTTTTTTTTTAATGCCTTTTCTCAGGTTCATTTGTTTCAGCATTTTTAGTGTCAAAAGTTCCCTTCTGGAGGGGAAAGAGTGAGGTTCACTGAAGGAAGTCCTACCATATGCTATGTGTACATGTGTGAAAATACCAATGTCCATCTCAGTAGTCTGTTTGGGGAAGGGAGGAGCTGGGGACACAGTGGTGGGCCGAGCAACCAAGTGCTGTCACTGTCAACATGATTTACACTATGATGTGAGATAATAATTCACCGTTAAAAGTGCACACACACACACACACACACACACACACACACACACATACATACATATTCTCTTCCTACATTGAGAATACAATTTTTCAGCAGGATAGGAACTCTATACATATTCTACCATGCTCAGGCCAAGACCTCTATTTTATTTTTAATCACATTTACTTCACTTTTTCCCTGAAATCCCTATATAGATTTTCTCTGTATTATAATAAACTGGGGTGTGGAATGATGAGAAGTTCCCCTCTTAATCTCTCTCCATTCATCACCCCCCCAATATGCCTTTTTTTCTCTTTTGTTAAAACTCCCAAAGAAAAAACTTTCCCTAGAAAGTTTCCAAAACTTTTTGGTAGGCAAAAACTGTTTCTGGATGAAAAATTAGAAGAGCTTTCTCTTTTGTGGGTGGGTCAGTCAAATCCTCATGCATTTTTTTTTTTTTTTGTGGTACGGGGGATTGAACCCAGAGACCTTCTGCCTCTGAACTATAAGCCAATACCTTTTCTTAAATTATTTTTGCTTTGAAATAGGGTATTTCATGGATGAGAGGGATGGCCTCAACGTGCCATTGTGAGCAATGTCTCACTAAGTTGCTGAGGCTGGTCTTGAACCTGTGACCTTCCTGTCTCAACCTTCCAAGTACTGGGATTACTGATGTGCACCACTACACCCAGCTTTGTCATGAGACTTTAATGTAAGAGTTTTAAAGTTATGATTTATTTCATCTGCAGATGAACCTACACGCCTGCAATTCCTCCTTGTCTCCAATCCTGCAATCTAATCTCTATTTTGCTTTCATTTTTGAAGGATAGTTTGACTTAGGATAGAATTCCAAGTTGGTTTACTTTTTTCTTTAGCAATTTAAAGCTGTTATTCTTTCATTTTTATTTTTATTTTTTGAAAAGTTAGAAGTCATTCCTACCATGGTTTTCCTAAAAGTAATGTATATTTTTTCTCTGGTTGCTTTTAAGATTTCACTCTTCTTCATTCACTTGAATGTGATGTGCTTTTGTTTTGTTTTCTTTCTTTTAAAATTTTTTTCTGCTTGTAGCTCATTGAATTTCTTAGGCCCACCGATTGTTTTTCATCAAATTTTGAAAAAAAATGGCCGTTATTTTTACACCCATTTTCTGCTTATATTTCTTTTTTTCTTTCTTTCTAGAATTTTAATTAAAAATATGTTGGGTCTCAGGTGAACTGAGTTTCTGTCAGACTTTCTCTTTATGATTTAGTTTGGATAATTTCCATTGACATGTCTCAAGTTTAACCGATCTTTTTTGTTTTCTACAATGTGGCTTATGCTGTTAATCTTACCTGGTAAATTTTAAAGTTTCTGATATGATGCTTTTCATTGCTAAACTTTTAATTGTTTTTAGAGTCTCCATTTATTTTCTGAGAGTCCGTAGATGTTACGAATATCTAACTTTTCATTTAAAACTGTGAATATATACTAGCTATTTAAGTCTTTGTATTTCCAACAACCATGCTATCTTTGAGTATGTTTCTATTGATTTTTTCTTCCTTGTTATGAGCCTCATAATCCCATTTTATCTCAGTGTCAATGACCTCCATAATCTCTGTTCAGCCCTTAACTCCCTGTAACCTTTGGATGTAATGCTTCTGTACTTGAACAGCTTAGCAGTCAACCAAAGGGATCTGAACACAGATCTCTGCAGCTTATCTGTACAGCATTCTTTCCCGTATCCTTTCCCACAAATGCTAGCTTTTCAAGAGCCCCCAAATCCCTATGTGTTTTCTCTACCTTGCAAATCTCCTGCTTTCTCTTTGAGCTCCACTTTCCGTGGCCACTGTTTGGAAATTACATAGAAGACTGAGGTGACACCCTATATATTTCCCTTCTCTCAAAGATCACAGCCAAATGGTCTTTGTTGTCCAATAGCCCCAAACGGCCTCTTCGTTCCTGTTGTTCAGTTTTATAGCTGTTACAAAATGAAGGTAAGCACTTTAGCTATCACTCTGTCATGGCTAGAAATAGAAGTCCCAACGTTTTCTTTATCTTTGTTTTCTCAGAGTTTAGAGTAGTGCCTAGAACGAAGTGCTTGGAGTTAGTTGTGTAGTTGGCATAATCCTTTTATTATATAACCTAGCCAAGGGAACATGGCAGAGCAAAACCTAGCTCCTAGGTCTCTTGGTCTGTACTTTTCTATACTGGGTTAAGTGGGGCTTCATTTGCTTCTTTTGTAGTTCTGAATGAGGGCTCAAAGTTCCTAAGGTACCCTTGTAGAAAGAAGGCTTAAGTTCCCCATGAACAATTTTTTCTTCCCTCCTTTATGAAAAGGACACTTACACTTGTGCTGAAACCACATTTAACCTTTTGGGATTCACTTTGAGGGACTGTGGGGGAAGCACAGGGAAATGTCCAGGATTTTTCAGTACTATCTTCTTGGTTTCCTTCTTCATTTAGCAAAGCCACAGAAACACTGCTTAGAGCATCTGTTTAGGTGAAATCAGGAGTTACTTTCCTGTTTTTTAATAAAACGAATGGTTAACCTGGTCCTCCTGGAGCAACTGGTTTTTTGGCTTTTATTCTTTCTAGTTGATGCTGAAATATTTATTTCTATTTTAGCCACTTTCTGGTAGTTGCTGCAGGGGGAAGTGGGGTTAGAATATTGTGTCAAGGTCAGAAATGTGAACTGGAGGCCTTTGAAAACTGAGTATTATTGCTTATGAACTGTGCAGCACTGGATGATTTTCTCAAGGTCTCTGAGATTTAGTTTCCTTGTGTGTAAAATGGGAATAATATTTTGGGTAATCTTAGATGAGTTAAAAAGGATAAAGTACTTATCGAATAGTAACCTGCTTCAGGGGAGGTTCTCGGTAATTGTTGAATTCTCCTTTCCATTCTTTCTTTTTTTTCCCTTGCATCTCTCTCTTTCTCTCTTCTTTTTTAAATATATATTTATTGGTACATTATAATTACACATCATAATGAAGTTCTGAGTGATAGGATATGCATACACACAGTACTTGGTGAACTTTCTCCTGGCTTCCACATATGAGAAAAAATTTGTGACCCTTCGCTTTCTGTGACTGGCTAATCTTACTTAGCATAATATTCTCTAGTTCCATCTATTTTCCTGTTAGTGACATTATTTTGTTTTTCTTTATGGGTGAATCAAATTCCATTGTGTGTATATTCCATAATTTTGTAATCCATTCATCTATTGATGGACATCGAGGGGGTTTCACAATTTGGCTACTGTGAATTGTGCTACTCTAAACATGGATTTGCGTGTATCTCTATAATATTCTGACTCTAATTCTTTTGGAAAGATACTGATGTGTGAAATAGAATGTGGGTCATATGGTGGATCCATTCCTCATCTTTTGAGGAACTGCCACACTGATCTCCATAGGGCCTTCACTAATTTGCCATCCCACCAACAGTGTATAAGGGTTCTTACTTTCCCATGTCCTCACCAGCACTTATTATTATTTGCAATCTAGTTGATTGCAATTCTAATCAGAGTTAGATGGAATATTGGTGTAGTTTTGATTTGCATCTCCTTGATTGCTAATGATGTCATACATTTTTTCATATATTTATTGGTTATTTGTATTTTTCCTCTGGTGAGTTCAATTGTCCATTTTTTGAATGGATTTTTTTTAGTGTTAAGTTTTTAAAGTTCTTTGTATATTCTAGATATTAGTTCTCCATCAGAGGAGTGTTATTCTTGAGAAGAGAGTAGGAGAGAGGAAGAATATATTAAATTGCAGTGTTTAAGAGCATCATTTTTACAACCTGCCAGACAACTCTGCTGCAGAGTTCATCACCTTTGGGAGTGTGGAAGAGTCACAGCGCCTCTTTATTCAGCTGTAAAGTGGAGGTCACAGTTTTTGATTGATAATATTACGAGACTGAATAAAGTTTGAGTATACTAAGAGCTGCTACCTAAGCTTGTTTTATGGCAGGTGCTCAGGGATTCTCCCTCCCACTTATTTCTGGCTCAATCCCAAAACACGCTCTAGGAGTAGCTATTTCATTGGTCTAGGTTACTCCAATTCTGAGTTCCTCTCCTTCTTCTTGCTAGGGAGAGTTGGTCTGGGGCATGAATGGTGGTGGTATCTTAATTTCTATTTATTTATTTATTTAGCCACTGGGGATGGAACTCAGGGGCATTCTACCTCCAGGATACATCTCCAATCCTGTTTTATTTTTTATTTGGAAACAAAGTCTCACTAAGTTGAAGAGACCCTCATTAAGTTGCTGAGGCTTGCCTTGAAACTGTAATACTCCTGTCTCAGCCTCCCAAATATTGGGATTACATGCATATGTCACCATATCCAGCCATTTTTTTTGTGTGTGGTACTGGGGATTGAACCCAGGAACATTCTATCTCTGAGCTATACCCCCAGCCCTATTTTATTTTTTTTTATTTGGAAACAGGGTCTCGCTAAGTTGATCTGAGCCTCACTGACTTTCTGAGGCTGGTTTTGAACCTCTCATCCTCTTGTCTCAGCCTTCCAAGTACTAGGATTACAGGCATGTGCTATTGTACCTGACATCTGAATTTCTATTTCTGCAAAACATAAAGGATTAAAATGTATTTTGTATTTTCTCCAATCTGCTTCCAGTTCCACTTAACTCAAAGCTTCTTTTGGCTCTGGAGTGAAACCCTCTGAAATAGTAGTGATGGGAAGTCAGTAGACAAATGCTTCTGGAGCAGGGAGGATTTACATTAGAAGCTATATTTAATAGTTTGCTCCGCAGACATTTATTAGGATGCACTTGATGCTAGTTCCTGTCTAATGAGGGAAAGACATATAAGCAGACAATGAGCCTACGATGGGGGTGGCATGAGTCACTCAAGAAGCCTCCAGAGATGAAATGACACCTGAGTTGAGTCTTGACAAATGTCTAGGAGTTCACCATGGGTGGGCTGGCAGTGTTCCCCGAGTGAAAAGTAGCCCAAAATGTACAAAAGAGCATAGCTTGAGTCAGTGGTGCAAAAGCCAGTGTGTATCAACTCACAGGAATGGAATGGTAGATTTACAGGAATTTTGTGAGCTAGTCGTTAAACACCCATGAGTAACATATAAAATATCTAAACAACTATTATGAAAACAAAGGACATAAATACTCAAAACTTCTCACTTCTCAATTATTACTACATTTTGCTCTTTTCTATGCTCTTGAAGTTATTTATTCTACTGTATCCATGTGGCAGAAATACTGCTCAATGACGCGTTATTAATGCTTCCCCTCCCAACTCTCCATCCAATGGTAGCATGCTGGTTTCTTGAAACAGGTCACAGTGGAAATATTTACACCATGGATTCTGGCAAATGATTCACATCTGGGCTTTATTTTGAAGGGCTGGTTGTTAAGCATTTATCAGCACATGCTTGCCTCTAATATTGAGGAGGAGGGGCACCACATGATGCTGAGATTGGTGGGGGTTGAATGAGGAAGGACTTTGCATGCTACGTTCAGGAGCTTGGATTTTCCTCTAAAGGTGGTAGGAAGCTTCCACAGCATTTCAGAGTAGGAGGACAATATGATCTGTTGTTGTTTTAGTAGAAAAGCCACTTTGGCTGGTGTATAGTGGGAGGGCCCAGGTGGGCTCTGCTTGAGGCAAGGAGACCAGTAAGGAGGCTATTGTAAAGAAAAAAAGAAAGCATCTGTGTTGTGACTCTGGAGTTGGCTTTAGTGGGTGATTAAATGTGGAGTTAAGGGAGAGTGACTCCTCTAAGATGACCCCAGGTTCTGTCTTGGAGCAATTGGTGGAAAATAGAGATGACTCTGAATCACAGGTGCCCATGAGCAGATGTATAGGGTATGGGAGTGTCATGGAGAGAAGGGCAGGTCCCAACACACTTGGACTTTACTCCCCTGTCCCTGCCTGCATCAAATCCATTCACACTTCCAGAGACTTGATTTTGCTAAGTGGACTCCAGGGTGGGTCTACACACTTTTGCCCATGGGCTGAATCCCCTTATGAAGTATCAAAGAGCTGGGAACCCAGTGGCAAAGTTGGTCAGACTTGGCTCATTCCGTGTGTGTTCCTATGAATTCTTTAGGTTCCTCTCTGAGCCCCAGTTTACTTCTCTGTAAAATGGGTGTTCTCATCTAGACCATGTTCTCCCCCCTGCCCCCACACACAGAACCTTTGGGAGAAGGGACATATACTTGTAAATTTCCTTATGATGTCACATCACGATCCTAGTGCAGGGGCAAAAACCAGGAGAGCTCCTTGGCACACAGGAAGGTAAAGTCTTGTTGGGTGCCATTCTTGCAGAATCTCAGGAGTGCCAAGGGGGATGTTGGACCTGGAAACCCTTCCCATATGAGAACATGAAGTGGAGCTCCAGGGGTTGTTTGGGTGGTTGCCGCCCGTCATGCCAGCAGAACCCAAGATGCAACCTATTTGCTTTGGCCTAGGGATAGCTGACAGCTGGCCAGCGCTCAGCCACCTTGGTCTTTGCCCCTGAATGTCCTAGTAATTAGCAGTCCCATGGAGTGATTCACACTTGCTATCAGCCAGTGATTGTGTTGTGGAGTCACAAGTCCAAATGTTAACCAAACAAAACATATTGTGCAGAGTGGTCTAGGGAGGCTTTCCTTGGAGTAAATCTAGGCCTCCCTTTCTTGTTTTCTAGGTTCATATCCTTTTTCTTTCCTTTAGGTCATTCATCACAACGTGTTATTACCTGCCAATTCTATAGCCCTCTTTTTTCACCCACAGCACCCAGCAGAGCCTGCCACATCCAGGGTGCTTATTAAGTATCACTGAATGGAAGAATAACCAAGCTCCAAATCATGATTGACCATTTCATTGTGATTTCACAATGTCCACAATTCGATGTTGCTTCCTTAAATGTAGAATAAAAGAAATACAGAGAATGGAATTTCCAGGTGATGTTCTGACAGAATGACAATTGCTGCTACTTGAGCATGAGCCAGAGCCCTTGCCAGGACCCCTGTCAGGTGCCTTCATGGGCATTATCTTATTTTGCCTGCTTAAGGGCACCATGAGCAATGTACTCTAATATTTCCATTTTGCAGATGAAAAGAGTAGGCTCAGATAAACTGATAGAGTTTGTCTGAGCTCTCACAGTGCAACAGAACAGAGAACAGGATACAGATCGGTCTGGCCCCATGACCCTGCTCTTTCCCTCGGGGGCTAGTGCTTTGAAAACTGTGGTTCTCAACTCTGGCTGCACATTGGAAGTACCTGTGAGATCTATCTATCTATCTATCTATCTATCTATCTATCTATCTATCTATCATCTATCTAAATACAATTGTGTGTGTTCCATCACTGGAGGTTCTGATTTTATTATTCTGACGTATGTACGGCCTGGACTTTGGGCATTTCAATCTATTCCTACCCCCTGCTCTCAATAATGCACAGCCAAAATTGGGAACTGCTGCTCTGAAAGGTAATGAGATAGACCTGGCGCCAGGCTTGCTGGGAAAGGCTTTGATGATAGTGCATCATGGCCTTCCTGGATGAATGCATAGCCTGAAGAAGAATAGGCTCTGGGAGAACCCTGAACAAGTAAGAGTGGACTTACTCATCTGACAATTTTGGCTCAGCTTAACTGGAATCAGAATTTTATGGCTGGAGGTGAACTTAGAGGTCCTTGCTGAGGTCCAAAGAAGTTAGATGACTTGCCCAAAACTACACAGTAAGTAAGAAATATGGGTAAAACTGAGAAGCAGAACCAGATGTGGTAAGCTGCTGGAGTCATAGCGAGTGCTGGGCTTGATGCCAGCTAGATCATTCTGGTTATGTGGCCTTGAGCAGCATAGAGGGGCTGGGTGGGCGGCGGGATGAAGAGTACTACCAATGTGGAACCGCACTGGTGCACCCTGGGATTCACATCTCAGTTCTAGTTACCTTTCTATTTCCTGCACTGAAGAGGTGAAAAGTCCCCATGGGTCTGCTGGAGAGCTTTACAGCATAAGGTATAAGGGGAATTTTGTTTTCTGTTGGATAAGCCCTCTTGTTTTTCTCCACATACCTGGGAAAGGGAAACTCATTTGAAACCCAAGTACTACCAGCATAGAATTATTGAGCCCTATTTCTAATCAGAGAAGGAAACTGAAACTATAGGAGCATGGCCTAAGGCCTCACAGTTTGCAAGCTGACAGACATGGGCCTGGAACACAGGTCTTCTTACTCCTGAGCACTGCATCTTTTGCAGTTCTATCCCGAGACTTTATTATTGGTATTATTTATTAGTATCGTGATGGTCAATGTGGGGTTGGGTGAGTAGAAGCAATATATACAGGAATAGTAGTCAACTTATCTAACCAGTGTGGAACACATGTCAAAAATCAGAGTAGACACCACCTCTGTGCATCCCAACTGAATGCTAGCTGGACTCTGACTGGACCCTGGATGTCCCCCATAGACAACTGGACCAATGTCAGGAGAGGCTGTGGGGGACTCCTGTCTCTTTTCTCTGAAGTTCCTAGGGATGAAGACTCTTTTTGAGAACTGATTGAAAAACTTGTTTTTGATGACCTAGGTTAGACTTTTCAATATATATGTATATATCTTTTGTGGTACTAGGGATTGAACCCAGGGGCATTCTACCTCCAAGCTACACCTCTAGTCTTATTTTTTACATTTTTATTTTAAAACAAAGTCTCAACAGATTGATGAATGTCTCACTATTTGCTGAGGCTACCCTCAAACCTGCAATCCTTCTGCTCAGCCTCTCAAGTACTGAGATTGCAAGTGTGCACCACCAAGCCCAGCTGACTTCTATCAATATTTTTCATCTGGAGAATAGACATCATGACTTTTACAGAGACATAGTGTTTAATAAATTTAAGGTAAATTACTCATTTTTTTTGCTACAAATGTAAAGAAGATTTTTTGGTGGTACTGAGGCTTGAACCTTGGGATATACCCTCAATCAAATGATATACTTTTTGTTTTGAAACAAAGTCTCACTAAGTTGCTGATGCTGGTCTTGAACCTGTGATCCTCCTGTCTCAGCTTCTTCCTTAGTACAGGGATTACAGATGTGTGCTACTATACCCAGCTGAGCATTTTGTTCTTATCATTCTCAACGGCAGGTATGAACTAATGTGAAAACTGAATTTCAGAAGGACATCAATACATTTCCAGGTTCCCCACTGGGAAGTATAGTTTTGAGGATGATGTTTTGGAGGAGAACCTTACTCTCTCTTCTGTAATGTCTGATTCTACCTATAACTACTAGGTGGGGACAAGTAAAGTTTCTGATATGTGATCATTTTGACCCTCAGAAATTATAGCCGAATATGTTTCCAACTAATATTGAGAAAGCACTATTAGAAACCCCAGTTACTGCTCTGGAAAGTGAAAAGAAAATGGCTATGTTGAGCCCTTTTGATTTCTGCTTTTTTTTTTTTTTTATGAGATGCAGCAGGTCTAATGTCAGAGACAGAATGAAATCCAAATCTTGGCTCTGTCAAGCACTCCCGTGGCTCTATGGCTTCTCTCTCTTTTCAAGGTTGCTTGCTATGAGATCAGACACTCAACTACAGTCTCCTAATTTGTAAAGGGAAGATTCTCTTCTTCTCTCCCTTCTCATTTACAGAGTGACACAATCTGTAGTGTGTCCCAATCAACATATTATAAGATTTATTCAGCCTGTGAAAATCAGTTGCATTCAAGTACACAGAGAACTAGATACCTTTTCAAAATCCCAAGAGGTTATCCTTAGGCCTTAATCTAGAAAGAAAAACAAATGAACAGCCGGACGTGGTGGCACATGCTTGTAATCCCAGCATTTGGGAGGCTGAGACCGGAGGATCCGGGTTCGCGGCCAACCTCAGCTACCCAGTGAGGCACTCCGCAACTTAGTGAGACTCGGTTTCAAAAATAAAGAATAAAAAATAGGGCTGGGGGTATAGCTTGGAGGTAGAACACCCCTGAGTTCAATCCCCAGTACCGCAAAAAACAAAACAAAACAAAACAAAAAAACACAAATGAACAGATTAAGAAACCTAGTGATTAAAATTTCACAGCCAGTTTATTAAGTTACAACTCTTAAATACATTAACATGTCCAACCTTTGTTTTACAGAGATTAAAATTCACATAGTAGTGCCCAAAGACATGGGAGGCATACCAATTAATTACACATCCAACAACATACAATATGCATTTTACCTTGGGGTTTTGACGTTTTAACATAAAACATAAAAATCCCTGAAAGCACATGGGGCTTATCACTAGAATCACATAAACACATACATTTGTTTATTCTATACACCCCTGAAACAAAAGAGGGGAAAGTTATGTATTTCAATGACTCTGAGAACAAAATCATTGAAGTTCAGCTACTTGATTTACTCAACATTGCCTGTCTCCTTCCTCTTGTACCTGGACACCATGAGAACAGGACTTGCCTGTCACATTCCCTCAACAGCATCTAGATTAGTGCTGCCATGTGACAGATGCCTTAAAAATAGATGATTCATGGATGAAATTGAAAGAGCTCTGGGCTTGGTGTCAAGTTTAGTCTCAGTGCACCAAGTAGTCACTGCCTGGCATTGGGCCCATTTATGTTACCTCTCTGAGCCTGGGTTTCCTCATTCTCGAAATGATGTAACTGGGAACAGATAAGCTCTGCCTATCATGTCAGCTCTAAAATTCCATGACATTTCTTGACTGGCCAAGATTTCAGAGTCAATTTGTGTTGGACAATCCCTGAACAAGTGGAAAAGGACAACTGCTTCTAGGCAGGGGACCAGTGAACTCTCAGCAAGGCTACCAGGTTTGTCATGATCGAATGGGACACTTGAAAGTCAATTAAAAGGAGGCCACATAGTCATGGTCTTAGAAAAGGCCTCCAAAACCCTTTTAGCTCATTCGCTCCATTAACTCAGTGAAGGAATGGCTTCTGCAAAACTCTCGTTGATAAACCCTTTTCTTGAATATCTCTAGAAAAAGAGAAATTACAACATGGAAAAAAATCCTATTTGGGGGCAAAAAACCCACTTGGGAATAAAATCAGAGATGATTTCCCTGGAACTGCAACTCTTAGCCTGGCTATTTTTCTTTTTATAGGGACATATAAAAGAAGTCATCTCGTTCTATAATGCCCCATAGGTATTTGAAGATACTTCTCTGGTCTTCCTTCAATTTCTACTCTGGTCATTAAATTGAATATTATTTTCCAAGAGGGCACCTGGATAAGCCTAGAATTATGATTTAGGAACATGGACTCCTAGCTCTAGATCTGCCATTAACTCACTGTATGGTCCTGAACAAGTAACTGGTACATCTCCGGCTGGTACAGTATTTTCTTTGTAAAATGGGGTGATGGAAGAGATGAGGAAACCTGTGTCTCTGGGATCTAGAGGTCGTGAATATGGCTATTAGAGTGGGACAAGTCATGCCTGAGTCTGCTCTGGCCCATAAACTCTCAACAGTGGTCCAAAAAGATTCCAGGGTTAATAGCTCACTGAACTCTCCAAAAGCCCAGCTGCCAATATGATGCAATTTGGTTAATACCCAGGATAATAATGTAGGCTTAAAGAAAATTCTGCTAAAAATGGCAAAAGACTTCCAGTACTCTGCACCCTAAAAGGGCAGGGACTTTTGAGGCAAGAGACTTCTCTATGTGTTTTGCAAGGTACAGATTATAAACATACCTACCCTAAAAATTAATCCCCTGTGTCACAATCATGGAAACAGGATTGAGTAAGGACTTGAGAAAATACCTTCCAAGAGACTGTTGGCAATGGCCATGCCTTATGCACAGTGAGCTACTTGAACGTTTATAATCCAGAGGGGTTACTGACAAGCAGTGTTGGAATTTCCTCTGGGCTGACATAGGTTAGATTGACATGGAGCCAAGAGTTGTGTCATGCCCTGTTATTGAACTGAACCTGATAGGATTCAGGATAAGAAACAGTACCATTTTCACTTTTTCTTTTATACCTTAGTTCAAAAAAATTTGGAAATTTTAGTAGCCAAATAGATCTAAACCATGCTCAGGTCATAGTGCTAGTGAGTCACACCCATCTTGATCGTGGCTTTCGTATTTGCTGGGGAACACAGACTTTTCGAGGCATCTCTAGGTCATCCTTGAAATTCTAGTATTTTCAAGGGTGTTGATGACCAAATTGGAGGCCAATGAACAACAACCTCCTTACATGTAAGTTAAAAGATGGATTCTACCATAGAATTTGGTATCTTGTTTTTTCTCCCCACATGTATTTATAAAAAACTGTCCTTGAGTAGCTATTTAAAAACACACACTTAGAGTAAAGAAAATCACTTTGTTAATGATCATCCTTCATCAAATGGCATCCATTTTCCTGATAAGAAAATATCCATGTGCCTAAAGTTAGCTAATTAATTAGCTAATACAACCAAAATAAATTAAAAGATCTGTAGACAATGGAGGTGCTGAGCAATTAGAGTGAACACATTTGAGACTAAAATAATTCATTTCCATGTCCCTAAAGCAAGTAAATACTTCGTAAATGTTTGTGGAATTGATATGAGTTCAGCTTTTTGAGAGATATTTAACCAGTAAAGTATGTTCCTCCTAAATTAACTCTTTTCTAAAGCATGCTCCTTCTCTTCCAGACCCTTGAATGCTTCCTATTAGCCTCTTTTGGGGCCCATATCATGTTATTAGAAAGTCTTTTTCCACCTTGCTTTTAAAAACAGTATAAACATGCTTGCTGTGGAGGTCATGCATTAGAAACAGAAGTTCTGACTTGAGATCTATGAAGAATGTTTGGTCTTGCCTTTCTGAATAGTAAAGGATATATTGTTAAGAATTTAACAAAACCAGCCATGAAAACTTGAGCTATATTCTTCAATAAACAAGATTATTATGAGAGGAGCAAAATAAGTATTGTGGCAGGGATTTTTCTAAAGTCTCAAGTCTCTTAGGATATTAGGAAATTTCTGTCTTGGATAAACATCCAAACCCACTAGATCCCAGTGGGCAGGTTTGAAGGTCTTTGGCTCAAAGCTTCTTTTTTAGTGGAGAAAGTGAGCTGGTTACTGTGGCCTCTTTTGTGCAAATCCTTTTCTGTAAGCCCGAGTTGCTTGGGGTTCTCGTGCACTGTGCAGCCAGGTGTAGACAGAGCAGTTTATTCTCTTAATGAGATCTTCCATTTCATTCCAGTAAGCTCATTTGATCAGGGGCCAGACTAAAGTCCTTGACGAAGCACTCTTACTCTACCAATATATCTTGTTCTAGGGATTGGTTAAAGGAACATTCTCTCGTCAGGCTAGTTTGGTAATTAAAGAGAAACCTCTCCTTTCTGCTTTAAGCAAGGGGTAATTCCTCCTTCTGAGATGTCCTTTCCCCGTTGTTCTTTGGGGGCCACCCACATTCTTTCGGGCTTCATTTCCTCTCTGAAGACACTTTCGAACCAGGTGGAGGTGACCTCACCCTTCCCTATGTTCTCACTGAGTCCTGTGCTGTCTGTTTTGAGAAGTTAAAGGTGAGAAGTCTGGGTATCTCAGCCTAGCAGGGGACCTCAATCTTTCAACTGAGACACTGGAAGTTAAGATGCATTTAATCATTACTCAACAAATGTTGATCAAGCACAACTACTTAACCAGTCACTGTTTTCAGGAGCCACATCACCTGTTTCTCTGTCTCTACAGTTTTCTGGCAATGAACGTAAGAGTGATTTCAGGGCCAAGTTCCCTCTCAGACCCATCTGGGAGTTCTCCCATGATAGGGAGCATTTATAATAGTGGCTATGGTGCTGAATGTACCAGGCTACATCACAGCAAAACCTTCTCAGACTGTATAGAATGCAGAAAGTTAACCCATTTCATTCCAGTAAGCTCATTTGATCTTGGGAAACAAATTGGTAGATTCCTGCTTTACAGACCAGTGGGCAGAGGCTAAGAGAACAGAACTGCTTCTCCGTCCTTGACATACTAGTGTAGGAAAATCATACTGACTAGGAGATCAATCCACTAAAACACAGAAGGGATCCTCTCTACATCCAGGAAGAGGTCTTTGCTAGGCTGATTATCTAATCCCATATTTAAAGTCCTTTAGATATTTGAAGGGAAAAATACCCACTTAACATTGTAAATCAAACCTCAAAGCAGACCCAGGTTATTGTCTCCAGGTTTGGTGATTGATGTCTTTTTCCTTCCCAGAAAGGAAGCCCATTGTCTCCTGGCATCAGTCAAGCTTGTTGGACAGTTGGTCTCATTTGCTAGAAATGTCTTCCCGTTTCTTGAGTGACTGAATGAGCTGGATAGCTTACACGGGACAATGCCAGAAATAACATTTTCAGATAATATATTGTTTTTAGACTTGAAGTTATTCTTTGGAGTTTGCTGGTTAATATTTGCCCAGGAAGCATCTAGTGGTAATAAATTTTGAGTAGAATGTCTCATTCTTCATAGTATCTTCTGGGCTACGATAGTGTCTAGAACATATTAGATACTCAAGAACTGTGCTGAACAGAGGCTATTGCTATATTTTTGATATGCATGTGGATTCCACACTGGCTTATTGTGATATTTGTACACACAGTCTAAAGAAAGATTGCTTTTTCTGTGGACCATCTATGACACGAAGACCAATTTGTTTTTGGAGAATGTTCATGTGAAATATCAGCTCTCATTTCATGTTTTTTTTTTTTTTGTTCGTTTGTTTTGTTTTTTTAACTAGGCATGAAAGCATGTGGAAAAACTGATAAAGAATTTTGCATCTGGAGGGTTTTCACAGTCTTTCTTTGGATTTCATCCAAAGCTCCTGAACTGAAGCAAAATGATGATCAGGTTGTACTATAACTGGACCACTTGTGACAAGCATGTAGCAGGAAGGCATGGGAATATTCTTGAAATCTTGACCTGGGTTGATCACCCATTCATTTGGCAATCAGCATCTCAATATTTAGTAACTCTGTATTCCTCCAAGCAACCGCCATAATTTGTCTACTCTCTTCTGCTTTTTTCCCCAATTAGTATTCTCATTGGGAAGGCATATCAAGTATGAACTTTGGGGCCCTAAGTTTCACAGCTAAACCACTGTCCCTGTGGAATGCCCCCTATCCCTGGCCCCAAGAAAACCCCCAGCTATAATTACATCTGAAGGAAAAAAATTGGGAAGTAGGAGGAGGGGACCTTCTCGGGATGGTGTCTACTTTGCTCCTATAGCAAGAAGGCTCCAAAGAAGGTTTTATCTTCTTTTGTGTAATCCACCAAGGAGATGTCACTGACATTTACCATCAGCTTGTCCCCTTCCTGCAGGGAGAACATGGCTCCAAGATAGAGGGGCTGGAACCAGTTGCTGCTCATTTCACACACTGACTTGGTCCCCGTGAGCAGCCGGGAGGGCTCACGGTAGTTGTCTGTTACCTTTGTGATGACCACGATGATGGAGTCTGGCTTGTGTTTCCCTCTCCTTTGGCTGATGCTACCACATTCAGACTCGGTCCCTCGGAATGTGATCTGGGAGTAAACGAAGTAGTCCCCCGGCTCCGGGATCACCAGGGATTTGTTGGTGTAGAGCATCTGGTTCTTGGTGAAGGCCAAGCCCAGTCTGTGTTCCCAGTGCAGAGCTGGGAACTGATTTTTCGGGTGCTGAGAGGGGGTTTGTCTCATAACTGCAAAGACAAAGACAAGCTGTTAAAGAGGTTTGACTGGCTCATGTCCAAACCTGTGGACTTTGATAAAAGAGTCTTGTGTCAATTTTTTTATTATTTATTTATTTTTTATGTGTCATTTTTAAAGAAGAGAAAAAGGATTGACTAAACTAAACTCTGATTGTGCTAATAATTGCCTTGGGTAGGATTGAGTGAAAGATACTGGAGTGGAGGTTTATGCTTTTTCAAGCAGTAATATCCAGTGCTGGTGACCTGGGGGAAATTACTTTTTCTCTCTATGGCCGAGCTTTCTGATCTGACATTTTGAATCTTACCTGAGCTTGGTCCTGGGAAACAGTGGAGGTTAAGACATCCCTTACTCTTCTGTATTCCAGAAAACATCTTTCTGCAAAGAGCTCTCTAGATCAACTTTCATGAGTTGCTCCCTTGGGTTACCACAACAGGACCAGATACCAAATCCTGCAAATTCCCATTCTTTGCTTCATGAAGGATGAGCCCAACTGTTTTATCCTAGCTAATCAATCGGAAAAAAATTCATAGGACTCTGGTCATTGACTGAATCTCAGTCCAAGCAGCCTACAGCCCCTCTGAAGACTAAGCTGCCTTTGAAGTTAAACATTCTCTCATCCAATCAAGCCAATATCTTTCCAATACCTGCTTCTTCTAGCTTTGTTTACTTCTCTCTATAAAGCAAAAGCATTTTAGCTTAACTCTTGAGAAGTGGGCAGACTTGACTGTCCAGGTGTTCTGCCTAGCACAGTATCTCCCCACTTCTGGCTCTCCCTATCCTCAGTTCTGCATCTACAGATTCAACCCACTGAGAATAGAAACTGCTAGAAAGAAATTTCCTCTGTACTGAGACCTTTTTATTTCCATTATTCCCTAAACAACACAGTGCAACAACTATTTACATAGCATTTACATTGTATTAGGTATTATAAGTCATCTAGAGTGACTGTGTAGATTTTATGTCAATAGTACACCATCTTACATATGGACCAGAGCACCCTGGGGATTTAGGTATCTGCAGGGGTCCTGGAACCAATTACTCATGAATACAGAGTAGATGACTGTTATCTTTTCTCTCCTCCACCCTTCCACCCTCTAGCAATAATACTTTTGCATAATCCTTGTACTAAATCTTTGTTTTTATTTGACACATCTTTCCTTAAAAATTATATAATACTATTTGTGGGAAGGATTAAAAGGTGGTATATGTAAAATTCCTAGCTATCAGGAATGTCCTCTAAAGTGTTTTCACTTTTGTTAGCCTTCTTGTTTGTGACATGCTCTTATCCAAACAATAGAGAGGGAGAGAGGGAGGGGAGGTAGAGAGAGAGAGATGTTCCCTGTCATTCACTTCCAGTGCTGCAGTCCAGAGTCATAGGAATCACAGGCAGTAATTAATAAAGAATTACCTTGCAGGACATGTTGGAACAAGAGACCCAGAACATTTTGGAAATTCCTCTTCCACATTGACAGGGCCAAAATATAAGTCAGTGCAATTGATTGGTAGAGTAGAAGGGACCTGGGCTTTGGGCCACTGGACTTAGTATCAACTCTGATTGTGCAACATCCTAGCATATTAATCAACTGTGTAGATTCATTTCCTTCTCTGGGCCTCAGTCTCCTGTCTGAAAACTGGGATAAAGCTTTTTCAGAGTCTTATTCTGAAGATTAAGTGGATGGAACAGACATTGACATTTTTTTTTTATCACAGCAGCTGGATAAAATTATACTGAATTTTTCTTTCCTCAAATAAGCCAGCATCTTTCTTTCTGACACATTAAAAATAAGCCTATATACTATGATAATTTGTTACATGTTCTTATGTTTACATTACTCCTAAGCATACATTATATAGGACATATTAATGAATGCTTTTATGAAATATGTCTATAGGAGAAGAAAATGAATAGACTCAAACTTGATTCAAACCATTGGTTTCAAATATGATAATCTGCAATAAAACGAATACTTTTCAGGAAAAATAAAACCTTTTAAAAATTTTCTAGATCTGTTTTAGAAACCTAGAGCAATCAGCAATCACTATGATGCACTGACATTACAATTTGGGGATAGGTCCCGTTTAAAGAAAACAAATAGCAACCTGTGCTCAGTGGGTGACCAGAAATCCAGTTCTTGGGATTTTGTAAGGTGTCTTTCCCATCTCAAAATGGACTATGGTTTCTTTTGCAACTCTGACACATGTACCAAATGTCTGGTGCTCTTGCAAACTCCTTGTAAGGAAGCCTCTATTTCTTCTTTGTGGCTAATATGCTAATTAAAAAATATTCTTAGATGATGCAAAAACAAAATTCGTTAAGTCTCTAGATAAGGCAAATTCTATTGAATTGGTCTGTAGTTAGCCATGTCAACACCACAGCAAGTAGAGGTTTGGACAGGAAGTGTGTTAATGGAAAATGCAGTTCTGAGAAGCAAGCTTGAATCTGGACCCTTCCACTTCCTGGTCATCTGACTTGGAACATGTGAATTCAGTTGTCCAAAGCTTAGTTTCCTCATCTTTGAATAGTAACAACCACTCCCTATTCCATTGAATGGATATGTAGATCAAATCACTACAGTGCCTGGCACACATTGGGAGCTCAGTAGAAGAGGGACCTGTTCCCCAGTTTCTATGTCTCTAATTCATGGGAACAGGAGGACCAGGGTAGCATCTCCATACTTAGACAGTTTTTAGGATTTTTTTCTATCCAGTCTGTTCAAACTCTCCTAGTCTTACAGGAAAGGGAAAAATGGTGGCAAAATGGTGTCCGCCATTTTTTTCCTCCTCCCTGGTCTTAACTGTTGCTCAGGGCTTATCACCAACAATTCCCTCTTCATAACTAGTAACATGAATATCTTGGGCCATGAGGATATTCTTTTGCAGACTGCAAATTATTTTTTATAGCTCAGGAGAGTATGCTTGCTTTTAAACTTTCCAGTTTCTCAGTGGGTTTTTAACATATTCTTTGGCATCATCTTATTCTTCCCTCTGGAATCTCGGAAGGCCATGTACTTCAGGTGTGAAACTTCTGGGGTTTCCACAGTAGACTCAGGATACTGGCCAACTGGTGATATTGTGAAGTTCTATTTAATACATTCACATTGATAGAAATTTTGGGGGGACACCTTCCTGAATTCAAATGTCCAGTGGCATCATCTTGAAGAGGAAGCACGCGGACTGATAAGTGGACACTTGGGGACCTTTCATCTGGGATCAGATCCACAAGTACTTGAAGCTCCAAGACTGAGGAACTACATTTCTGAATGAAAGACAGACAGAGGGGGTGGTGGTGGTGGTGAGAGCAAGCTGATAGAGTAGGCTGGTAGAATTAGAATGCACCCAAGGGACACAGGCCTCTGGATCCTTTGTAGGGAGGTTGACATTCCAAACCCCTTGCTTGGGAGAAATCTATTATCAAGAGCTGTGGATTCTGTTTTAAAGCTAACTAGAGTGAGTTTTGGTAAAAGTACTGAAAGAAATCTTGGAACTATAAACCAGGGTCTCTTAGAAAACACAGGGAGCCTTACCTGTCAGGTGTGCCCTCGGCTTATTTCTATCATCTCTAGGAGATTCAACTGTAACAAAAGGAGAAATGTGCTTTATGTGAGTTCAAGGACAAAGACAGTGCTTTGGGAGCTGCATGGCACCCATGGTGGGTGAGAAACATTGATCTCCTCTAGCTTGGCCAAGTTTCATTCCTTGTGAGTTTGGATTGGCATGTGGTACCTGTAGTAAGCACTGCTGGGGACAGACAAGGAGACTCAGGAGAAAGAGTCTTGGGTGCAAATGGATTTTGGCCCCATGACTTTGTGCAAATAATCTGATCTAAAACTATTTTCTCATCTCTAAGATGGTTACATAGTCTTACCATGGATAGATAGTGCTCAGCATCTTTCTTGGCACGTGGTGAGTGCTCAGTGAAGGACAAGCTGCTAGTCTTCCCTCATGCTGCTTTTGTGAGGACCAATTGACCTTTCACCTTCTTCATAGTCCCTTTTACTGAGGTGTATGCTTGGCCCAACAGAAATGAGATGGGGAGTGGGTTGGATCCCCTCTGTAGCTATAGGAACTTGTCAGGTTCTTTTCTCTCTCTGGAGCTTTGTTTCCCTCATTAATTATTGAGAAGACCTTAGAATTTTCCTTTGGCTCTCAGAGATGACTATATTGAAGTAAGCGTCTTCTACCTGTGGTGATAAAGCTGTGCTGTCGATGATAAAAATAAAAAGCCCATTGTGTGCTTTTGATGTGCTAGGCGTTGTTCTTACCCCTTCATGGCAATCAACTAATTTGATTTGCACTAACTGTGCTGGGTAGGTACTATTATAACCATTTTTAGAGGTGAATAAATAGTGACAGAGATAGGTGAAACTATTTGACCAAAGCACACTGCTATCAAATTCCAGAGCTGGGTTTTTGTACCAGCCGTCAGTTCCACCGGCCATGACCTTGGCCATTTTTCCTTCTTAGTGACGAGGGTAGAACCTCAGTGTTCCTCGAGATTTGCATCCCTCACCTTAGCAACTTGGTAACTGAAGGTCCAGGTCCCAAACTTCTACCTACCAGAACTATTAGGAATTTTCTTGTTCCCCCCAAGAAAATGCATAAAAAGTGAGTATACTTACAAGATCGCAGATGTGAAGATTCATATTCCTGTCCTTTGAGAGCCTATTGAGAGAGAAAGAAATGATTCAGAACACCTGTGGTCTTTATGGCCCCAACAGCTTCCCAAATACACGTATAATTAGGATGCTGTTGTAAGCTCACCTGGGTGCTCTGCCAGGAAGGAAATGGTAAGAGAATATTTTGGTTTGTGGGAATCTTGCACCTTAACCCTCCACTATCCTCTTCCAACACCCCAGTGGCCTTTCTTTCTTTTGTGCTTGTCTCTGAATCTCAGCTTCAACGTTCTCTTGCTCTCAGGAAGAGCATCTTGTCATTGCTTCTATCATTTGAACAAACAATGGTGCTTGCTTTATTTGCTTTTCTCCATCACATTTTAAAAATTGGAACCTTTCTTTAAAAATGATACAGGAAGAAGAAATAATGGTCAAGTTCTTCTCACCATCCTCACCCATTCCTCTTTGTTTCCTTGTGATGCAAAGACTTTCATCATTGCAAGCCTACGTTGTGAGTCATTTCAGCCACCAGGGGACAGGGAAAAAGTAATTCCCTCAGAGACAGATGGGCCGAATTTGAACTGTGGTTCCGTCATTTATTAATAGTATGATTTTGAGGAAGATGCTTTTCCTCTCTGATCTTTGGTGTCTGCATTTGTAAAGTGGGGATAATTACCTCCCTCATTCTAAATGACTTATAGGGTTGAGGTGAAGATCAAACCAGAAATGTGTGAGCCAGTGTAAGAACCCACAGAAAGTAAGAACCACCATTCACATGCCTGAACAGAAAGCTTTGAAATAAACTCATGCTCATAGCTTAGGAACAGTACATTTCACATTTTACAATGATTCTAAAAATTCTCTGGTGGTATTATTATTATTATTACTATCATTATTATTATGCGGTACTGAGGATGGAACCCAGGGGCATTCTACCTCCGAGCTACACCCCCAGCCCTATTTTTTAATTCTTTATTTTAAAACAGGGTCTCACTAAGTTGTGGAGTGCCTCACTAAGCAGCTGAGACTGGCCATGAACCCGGATCCTCAGTCTCAGCCTCCCAAATGCTGGGATTACAAGCATGCACCACCACGTCCGACTTTCTTCTTTTTCTTCTTGTTTTTCTTCTTCTTCTTCTTCTTCTTCTTCTTCTTCTTCTTCTTCTTATTATTATTATTATTATTATTATTATTATTATTCTGGGGATAATACCCAGAATAATACCTCTGGGGTATACTACCAGCCCTATTTTGTTTGGAAACAGGGTCTTGCTAAGTTGCTGATTCTAACTTGTTTCAGCCTCCTAAGTACTGGGATTACAGGTGTGTATCACCATGCCTGGTTCTCTGATATGATTTTGACATGATTCATTCTTCTGATTTTGTTCTTGTAACTACATAGCCATCACTAACAGGTGCTTCTCTGGTCATAGTGAGCACTTGATCTATTTTATATCTTGTGTGTGTGCGTGTGTGTAGGTGTGTTGTGTTGTGAGTAGCTGTGTATAAGGAATCATGTGTCTGTGTGAGTGGGAGAGAATGGGCTCTGTTGGCAGGGAAGAGTGAGAATCGACTCGTCTCTGCCTCTGTGTGTGCTGTGTGCATGGATGTTCCTGTTGTGATCATGTGGATGTAACTGTTTTGTTGCAGCTGGGTTTCTGAGCAGGTCCTTGGTAACAATGATCTTGCAGAGCTGGCATCTCTACTTCTTTTCACCCTCAAGCCACCTTGATTCACCTCTACTGGAAGCCTTCTTGAGGGCCGAAGTCTTGCCTTTGAATGATCAGCTGGCTTCACCATAGGCCCCAGCCTCTTTCCACCTGTTTCCTAATTCTGTTCATGCCACCACCACAGCTTCCCCTTGTTTCCCAGACTTGAAATCTGCTTCTTTCTTCTTTAACAGGCCTAAAGTCTGTTACTTCTCCTTGGTGGATCTCTCACTCACCTCCGCTCCAGGCCTTGGCATGACGCTCTCTTGGAATCTTCCAACAGCCTTCTGACAGGCCTCTGTGCCTCAAGATTTATTCCTTTCTCTCATCAATTTCCTAGTCTTCCTTGAGAGTGTATTTTCTAAAGCATTATTTTATCGAGATATAACTCTGTTCATAAGACTTTGATGGTTCCCCGTGGCCTTCAAGACACAGTCTCATCCTATTTTGACATTCGAAGTCCCAATTTACCATCCTGCTTTGTCTCCCACTCTTTACTCCTCTCTAAGCCTCTGTGTTTCCAGGTAGAAGAGGTACCTACAGTACATTGCTCAAAGGATCTAAAAATGTAGTAGATGTAGTTGCTATTCATGGAATGAGCAGTGACATGGCGTTCTGCTAAACATCATCTTCTGCCTTACAACAACACTTGAAGGTGGATGCTTTTCGTATTCCTAATGTCCTACACCTGGGAAGTGGAGAAGTAGGGCTTTAACTTAGGCCAGGTAATTCCAGAATTCCAAGCTCTAAACCTCTGCACCCTGCAGCTCTGGACCAGCTTCTCACCTGCTGAGGTGGAAGATAAGTATCAGCAGTTCTATGCATGATGACCATGGGCAAGCCTAAAGTTCAGGACACACAGACCTGACCCAGAAGTGGGAGAATCAGGGGAAATTAACCTGAATGGAATTTTAAAGGTCCTGCCGATATTAGCTAGGTGATACAGGAAGTTGTGACTGTTCCTGACAAGGTCAGCAGCTTGTACAAGAGTAAGAAGACCCAATGAGACATGGGGACAACTGGAAAACTACAAGACTTTCTGCTCCCAAATGAATACATTATATGCACTTTGAATAAGGTAGTTAGCACAGTGGTGGTCTTTGAAAAACCTACAACCAATTGCTGGGACCACCTCTCCAACATCAGTAGCTTTGATGGGATGAAGGGCTGGAGAAGCAGCCCACAAATATGCTTATTCTCTAGCCTGTTGCCTGATTTGCTACTGACAGAGCTGATAAAGGAATTAGTCTTTTGGGCAAGGCAGAAAACCAAAGGTGGAGTTCTCCTTTAGAGAGTTCTTGATTACATGCTTTGTATAAGAAAGGGGATCAAACTTGGTTGGTTTTGATTCATTTAGTTTTTTCGCGAGAAAAGTTCTTAAATATCTTCAGCTAAGGAGACACTCAAACTAAGAGTTTGGAGCATTCCTTTCTGACTGAGAATCCTATTGTCATTAGCATGTATCTGGGATACAAACACAATTTCCTGATCACTCTGTTGGATCTCTATTATTTGGGCAGATGTTTTATTTTTTATATGGAAGGGTATGTATGGATTTCAGGAGACCAGCATGCCATTGAACATCTGAAGGCCATGCCAGAGCCTGTTGACAGGTGTCAAAGACTACAACATTCCAGAGTGCCCAAGAGGAGCGTCAGTGGGACTCGTTCCAGGAACCACATCTGGCTTTCCATTGCCACTTCTCTTAACAGTGACTCTGTCTATCATGGGAGGAGGATTGCTGTGACAGGAAGCCAGCATGGATGAGACTTGAGAGGCTGAAATTGTAACTATTTGCGGGAAAGTTTAGGCATGTAAGCTGTCCCAATGCTTGCTCATGAGATAGCTGCCAGCAACACCAAGCCAAGAAAACATTTCATTGTCCTCCAACCCTGGCTCATCTCCATCGCTTCTGGGTTCCTGTGGTTGCTGAGGAGACAGACAGTGGCCCAAGAGGGGTGGCAGTCACTGAGCATTAGCCTTCAAAACTGAGTAAGCTGGAGGCCTAAGAGCACACCTGAAAAATGGAATATATCCCCCCCTCACATGTTTCTCAAACAACTGGCTGAAAATCAGGGCCCGATATTATTTGTTGTTTGTGTGTTTAATCACCTTTCTCTCTCTAGTGGAATTTAAGGGAGACCTGGTGTACCTATCTGGCTCACCACTCTATTCCCAGCACCTAGCACTGCTGCAAAACGCACAAAGTCTCGGGCACCAGGAAGACAGAGGCAGAAAAGAGAGCAGGAAATGGAATAACATTCAAATTCACGAGTCAGATTTTGCAATCCAAAAATCCAGAAAAAAAGATGTTTTTGCTTACATTTAACAAAATTTTAATTGCATAGAGATTGGCAGCCATGATCTTTTAGTTTTAGGGCCTCTAGAAGTCTTTGTCAGTCTCTCCATCGGGAAGTTTTGTGGCTCTAGAAATACTTATTGAGGGTTTCAAGGCTTGGGCAGGAACCAGAGTCAGCAAAGGCAATGTGTACACCCACAGGCACACAACTGAGCAACATAGTGTGATGCCTGAGACCAGCAGTGTCTACTTAGTATCTTAACCCTAGAAAAACAAACTGGTGTTGCACCACCCCACACCCTAGTTCCTATAGGTCAGGGAACTTTTGTTATCCTTTGACTTTCTTTACTTTTTTTCTTTTTGCATGTTGACTGGTCATCCCTGGCTCAAACTGACCATGATCTATTTGTAATTCTTCAAACTGAGAGGAAGAAAGGATGGAGGGAAGGAGGAGACTGCTATTTATTTGAGTGTCCTGGGTGCCAAGTCCTGCATTGGGCACTGATGTGTGATTATCATCGAATGCTCTCGCTATTTCAAGGGAGGGGTTGGTTGGCACCACCTTTCCATAGTCTGTGCAAGCCTTGTAATAGGAGCTCATAGAGGTGAAGTAATTGTTCAAGATAAAAAGTGAATAGAGGGCCAGAGATATAAGCTTTTGAGTATACACAGATCCTGGCACATATCAGGAGCTCTGTAAACATTAACTCAGAGCACAACCAATGAAGGAACCTGCAAAGAGATGATCTTTGAGATTTCATGGCATCTTCCCAGAACACTCCCTGGAGTGTGTTTTAACTAATGATGTACTTAGCCTTTTCTCCCATATTCTGTAGTCACTCCCTTGATTTATTCATAAACAGGAAGAGCTATTCATTTCTTGTTCCCATAAATGCTCCAACTGCAAAGGCATAAATGTTTTATGACCCACAGTATCCTCCCAGCACGTCTAGGAGAAGTCTGCAGGCATCAGCCTCTTCCTCTCTTCCTTTTGCTTCCCCCTGCTTTCACAAGGATAAATTCAGCCTGGCGCTGTTTTATTCTGAGGTCATTTCATCTCCTCATCCTCCAAGGTGCCCTGGATACGCTTTGCATGCTATGTTCAACATGACATAAAGCAAAGACACTAGTGTCTGCAGCTAAGAAATTTGGAAATCTGTTATTTCTTGATACACCAATGTTGGCATGTCAGCTAACCTTAGTGAGACTCCACTTTCTCACCAATAGAAGCTGACAATGATTCTTTCCCTCCAGGACTATTGTAATGCTCAGAAAGATCACACACATAAAACGGGTATCCAATACATTTCCCTCTTTCTTTGAGCTAAATAAGAGCTTGTGATATCTATTGTACAATCTTTGTCTTATAACTTCATTTGTGAACAGAAGCCACCCTCTATCTCTTCATGAAAAATAGCAGAATGTTGGGTCCTTTAGGACCTCTTGGTAGTTTCCTTCTTTTCCCAAAGATGAACACTCACTAGGCTTCCCCAGTTCATAATTTGCTTCTGGACTTTGGATCTTTCAGAAGGCAAAGTGTTGAGGGAATGGAATTTTCCTCCTCTTATTTCAAACCCTCTGAGTGTTGTTGTGGTCAGCCGCTGGGTCTCCTGGTGGTTAGGCTGGGCTCTTGGAGTGTGTGGCTGGAGCCCAGCAGCATGTGTCCTTTCAGGCAAGAGTGAGGGAGTTTGCTGAGCTGGCACGGTGCTCATTGATGTGTGTGAGTTCACCTACGGGGTGAGCGAGGGGATCCTGAAATTTCCAGCTGTGAGCTGCTGTGGACATAGGGGACACACACCCAGGCCCGCAGGACTTTCTTTCTTTTGCAGAGGCCGCCGTCCTTGCCTCTTGTTTCCCTGCTCTTTGCCCACAGCCCTACTTTCGCAGTGAGCAGACTTGTCATCCAGGTGTGCTGGGGCTTCCTGAGGTTATGTCAGGGATGGCTTCTCCCTGGGATCAACGGTTTGCAGTTCATGGAGGACTTTTATCTTAATCATCTGTTTCCTCTAGACACCACTGAGAAGGATCATCATTATTGTCTTCTTCCTCAAAGAGGAAACAACTTGAGTGATATAAAAGGGCTCAGCTAAGGTGGAGGAGGTAGGGAGATAATATCTGTTGAGCATCTGCTTCTTGGCAATAGCTTTCCCAACATCTTGCAGAATCCTCCCCACAGAGCCCACCTCTGATTCATGGACAGTAAGTCCAGTGCCTCAGCTCTCTCTCCATCCAGGAAACACCTAGGAGCACCTTCTGTGTGCCCTCAGGAGAGCAATGGAAAGAGGCACTTATTGAGCGCTTACTATATGTAAGACTTCTTGGGGTTAAATGCTCCTGACCATCCCAATAGGTAAATACTCTTGGGCAGATGAGCACAGTGTTTAGGAGGAACATGCATGGTGAGTTTAAATCCCAGGGGAGGATTCTGAGCACGTTGCTGAGCCTCAGTTTCATCATCTCTAAAGTGGGGACAAGAGCACAGAGCTTGCCTTATTGTGCGATTTCAGGGATTACCTGAGACACTTCAGGCAGTCATAATAGCAAGCTTGCGCTGCATGAGTTCGTTTGCCACATGTGCACTAAACGCTTTCTAGGCGTGGTCTCATTTACTCTTCTCATAACCCTGAGTATGACACAGTTGAGCACAGTGTCTGCTACATAAGAAATTACTAAGAGGTCACGGCTGTGTGGTGCGGGAGCTATGACTTTCCCCAAGTCTGGGTGACTCTGAAGCCAGAGTTGGCATCATGATGAGGTCGTGTTGGCTTGAGTGGAGACCAGGGGGTCTCAGGGGCATGTGTGGGGGAAGAGGGGTACAGCGAGCATTGTGGAGAGTTTCAGGAAGGGGTAGAAGTGAGGTTGGAAGGAATCCTAGGAGAATGTGAGGAGAGTGTGTGCAGATGATTTTAGAAGCAGAATCTGGAAGGAGAGGATAAAGATGGCCAGTGGTACAACCCTGGGCAGGAAGGCCTCCGATGCCACCCGTGCAAGTCACCACGCAGAACTGAGTTTCACCCCTGTCCTGGCACTGCACTTTGCCTGGAGCACATGCTGTGTGTCACATTCAGTGCCCAGGGAACACGGAGGCCTGGCCTCAGGGCACCAGGAGGCCAGAGTGGGCTGGTGGACCCATCTGGGGGCAGCAGAACCACTGAAAGGCCCAAGGAATACCCAGGCTGAGGTCAAGTGCAGCTGGATAAGGAAGGATGGGGGTTGGGGAAGGTTGTGGGCAAGATTGGGCTAGGGAAGGAGGCACCGAGGCAGCTAGTAAATATCAGAGACTAAGAAAAGGCCTGCAGCACCCAAACCTGCTCTTTGGCTTGGTGGTGCCAGATTCCAGAGCAGGTGATGAAGTTGTCCTCTATGATGTAATTTCCTGGGGCAGGGAAGTTCCCTGGCAGTGATGGTGATAATTGCTAGCTTTTGCTAATCCCCACCCCTTGCCAGACACCTTCAATACTTAATTTCTAATTGTCCCCATTTTATATATCAAGAAACTGAGCCCAGAGAGTCTAGAAAACACGCTAAGAAGGGGCTAGACCACAATTCACATGGAGTTTGAACTTATGATCCATGATCTTGCCAAGATGCAAATCTGCCAAATAACCTCCAGAAGTCTTACGGTCCCCAAACACTTTACTACTCTGATCTTTCATTGTATACATAGGTAACACATACAGTTTGCATGAAGCAATATGGGTTTACAATTATCACCCTCCTTTCCTTGTGGTCCACTCACCCAGTTCCCCTGCGTGGATGCTAACAGTTACTGATTTCTGAGCTCTTCCTGAGCTACTCTCTGCATTTACAAACACACTGTATATTTGCATCCTTCCATCCAACGAAGAGTGCCCTACTACATACGCAGATGCACTTGGCTCTTTACAAGTGTCTGTAATGGGTTGGACCTGCTTGCCTAGAGAAAGGGTGATTTCTTCCTGCCTGGGCACTCTCTTAGCAGATTGCCCGCGATCTGCATCCCATCCTGGTTTAATGCTTATTCAATGATAAATGCATTTTCTTTTTCTACCACCTTGGTGGAGAGGATTTCTGGATTGGGAGGAGATTTTGCCTTTAATTATATTTCGACAACATGAGCATGCCAGGCTGCTTTCTTGATCCTTACTTTTCTTTGGAAAGACATGATAGCCTTACTTCCCCTGGACCAGGAGTCCTGGTGGGTGCTTCTGAGGGTGGCTTATATTGGATGTGGGAAGCCATGCTGGGTGGCATGGGGTGCTGGCTTTGGCTGGCCTCTTCCCCGTGTTGCTAATATTATTCTTCCCCTGGTGTGGCAATCTGTCCCTGGTGCAGCGTGAACCCTGCTGCCTACTGCACAGAGCAGGGAGGCCAGATAGATGGTCAGTCTCAACTCTTGGCTCTGTCCCTGACTAGCACTATGGGGCTGGGCAAGTTCCTTCATCCCCCTGTAATGGGGTCCTTGACCTGGATCTCAGGCAGAGACTTCTAGCCTCTCATGCCTTCCCTCCCCCAGGACCCCTTCTCTGACCCACTCCTACCTCATGGCTGGGCTAGAACCTCTGGAATTTTGCAGAACCTCTACACTGAGTTGATTTCTTTATGCGTCCCATGTGTCAGATCTGAAGTTCCCTGAGGCCTAGTATCAAGTTTCCTTGGTTGATTGGTGCCTGGCAGAGAGCAAGTAACCCTGTGTGTGAAGCCCCGTTCCACCCCAAACATTGGAAATGCTCCTTGTTGAAATGGCCCGGGTATTGACAGTAATGATAGAAAAGGGAACAGGCTCAAGGAAATGAAGCCTCATGCCCAGAAGTGGCCAAGCTGGAGTTCAGACCCAGGTAACTAATAACCATGTTTCCACCTGGTTTTCTCTTCTCGAGTCTCATCTTCTCCCACCTCCCTGAGCTAGTTGTTCTCCATTGGTCCAGCTCGGATCTCTGCCCTTCTTGGCATTGCTCTGCCTGGTGAGGACCTCTGCTCCCTGGCTTCTTTGAGCCATGACTTCCAGTTGAGTCTGGCCAGTGGGATCAGGGGTTGGGCAGGACAATGGCCAGCATTGCTGCCCACTCCCTGATGCTTGGGCTGCGATGACCCCTCTCTTCTGAGCCTCCGTTCTTCAGGCAGGCCCGCTCCTAGGTTTACATCTCCCTGGGTTCCTCTAAAGCTCCATTTGCCCCTCTTGGTAAGGGGTGGCAGGTAGGAGGCTTCCCAACGATGCTAACTTCTGGGTGCTCCCAGCCCTTTTGGCTTCCTTCTGTCTGTGCAGCTCAGCACACAGCTTGTTCTGTCAACCCCTTTCAAACTCGTCTTTAGCTGCTCTTTTCCCTTGAGTTCTCTTCTTTGAGTGACCAGCTGCTTCTTTTCAGGACCCCAATTGCTACATGTGCCTCCCTCCCTTCTGACGCACTGAGTTCCATAGCCTGGCCAAACAACAGCTCCGAACATCTCCATGTGTCCACTCTCCAGGGAGCCTGGTTTCCTGTGATGGAGAGGGCGGAACGAGCCTGGCTCATTTCTTGAGCACTGGAGTAGGGCAGGCACGGGACAGACTCCAGGATGTCTTCTTCCATGAGGCTTCCAGTCTAGTGATAGCTCCTGCCCCCAACTTGTCTCCCCAGACCGTGGCACCCACTTGGTCTTCTAGGTAGACAGTGGTCTCTGGTTTCTGCCAACCTGGGGATCGCAGACACTATCCTGGGTAGTGGGGTCCCATCATGCTCTGGGGCTCCCTGCAGAACCCCAGAGAGCGCAGGTTGTTGGTCACTCGGTGCCTCCTTCAAGAGCAACTGTCTGCTGACCAGGGCCCCAGTGCACCTGGCAGGCACTGTGGTCTGGCTTTCAGGAGCCAGCATGATGGTTTAGGGGTCACAGCCTGACCTCCCGTGCCCTGCAACGCTTCTCTAGCGACAGCAGCATTTCCGGGTCGTCGGCATACTTCTACATTTTACGAGCAATGGCAGCTGTCCAAGAATGCTGTGGCTGAATCACAGCCTGTTTGTTGACTCTGACGGGCCGGCGTGAGTTACACATTAGCCACCGCCTGCCCTCTGCTTGGCGACTGGCCAGGATCGCTGAGCGGCCAGGTTTCCCATTAAGCTAACTATTTTCTCCATTAGGATTTAGTACTTTGGACTGAAATTAAATCAGCCATCATAGATTGTGCAGAAGCATTTTTTTTTTTTTTTAAGAAAAGGATCTTGCTCAAATAACATTCTCTAGGCTTTCAGATATTTTTTGATGTTTTCAGTCTAGAATTCTAAGTGCTCTCCTCGACACCTGTACCCCTCACCCCTGGACTCGACACTCTCTTTTTACCAAACTTCTCCATAGCCCCCAATAAGACCTTCGAGATAGACTATCAAGCAGGAGGTTCTCTGTTGACCATTGAAAAATAATATTTCTAAACCCAAGAAAGAGAATTGTTAAATAAATTACAGTTCATTTGTAGGTATACAATATAGTTACCCATATCATCATGCTGTTGCAAACTTCTTAACATATAAACAAAATCATATGTTAGGAAATACAGAATAATACCATTCTATTAAGAGAATATGAATTATATACCCCCAAACTGTTAATAGTTGTCATCTCTAAAGGTTTATGCATAATGGCAATTTTCTTCATTTCCTTTTCTGTGATTTCCAACTTTTCTGCAATGATCCCGGGTTAGTTATGTAATTTAAGAGCTTTTTTTCTTAAACAAAAGAGACATTCCCAAGTTATCAGTACACTATGATTATAATTATCTAAAACTATGGAGCTTGAAGTTATTCCCAGATAAACATAAAAAGGGACAATTCATTCCTGGAAATACTGAGAAGAGAAACCAGATGGAACTCTTCACCCCTGCCATGCTGGATTCCCTTTGCATGTGGAAGCAGAGAACCTGCTGCATCCTCTTCAAAGCTGGAACAGGGGCCACTGCTGGCAGCACCCACCAGCCCCCACACCAGCGAGGAGTCTGCTTACCTGGACCTGCACACAGTCTTCGCCTTGGGCCCGGAGCTGGCCAACAAGCAGGTAGGTGATAAGTCCCACGAGGATGGGGAGCAACACCAGGCAGCAGGTGTGGGTGCAACGTGCACCGCAGCTCCTGGCTTCCAGCTTGGCTCTGGCCGTGGGTCTGTGGCTGTTATCCCCAGAGAGCATTTCCACACTGGTAGTTTCCTCAAAGCCCAGTCCCAGTTCCTCTGCCATGCCTCTGCTGTCCTGGAGGTGTCTCCAACTCTGCCTGGGCAGGGACCCCCCATTAAATAGAAGAGCCGCTCCCTCTGCAGCTGATTTATTCACTCTGCCTCTCCTCCCCTTTTCTTCTTACCCCTCCCCTTGAATACCACTCCCTGCTCACCCTGCCCCTCTAGGGAATGCACCGCCTACAACAGAAACCAAGTTTGGTTTAAGGGGGGAAAAAAAGAAGAAGAAGAAGAAATCTTTCCCAAGTATATTTATGTACAGTTCGCTCATGTGCTCCTTCCTTCGTTTACAGAAGGAAGTTAGGAAAGTCCCCAGAGGAGGAGAAAAACAATTCATTAAGTCAGTGGGCATGGCAAATTAAAATATACCTGTTCTCTGGCTGGCGTCCTGCCAGCTGCCCAGCGCAGGGCAGGTGCTTCTCCTGGAAGTGAAAGTGAGCGCAGGGAGGCGTGTGGCTTGCAGGCAGGAATGGAAATCGCCTTTCATTGGCTGTTCACGGAGGGTCGGAGGGTCGCCAAGCCCTCTGCCCCTGTGATGAGGTGACTCATTCTAGATGCACAGAGAGAAATAGTGACCTTCTGAAAGGTAAGGGCGCTGGATCATCTAGGGCTTAGCCAGCAAAGCTAGGAACATGACCTCATCCTTCCAAGTCCTGGTGAAAGGAAAGAGTATTTCTAGCCTGTGCTAGAAGCAGAGAGTATGAGATCAGAATTAGAGGTGACTGAAGGTGAGAGGAAGACCCTGACTCCTACGGCCCAACGAAGCCGAGGTTAGCAGAGCACTAGTGACAAGCCTTGCCCGAGTTCGCTGTGTGTGGGGGCCAGAGCATGGGAGAGGGTGTGGTGTTTATTTAAGCACGTACTTTGTGCCAGTCACTGTTCTGAGTTCAATGTCCCGAGACAGCCTTTCGAGGTGGTAATGTTATTAGTCCCATTTTACAGATAAGATAACCAAGGCGTAGAGAATAGGTGGTGAAACCAGGACTAGGACTCGGTGCTTCTGTGCACCACACTACACTGCATGTGCTCCTGTTGGTGTACATACAGATGCCTGCCCAGTTCTGCCGGGGAGGGGCCAGTCCTTCCAGGCTGGGTGTTGGGGAAGCTTCCTGGAAAAAGAGCTGGTGTTGGAACTATCCCTTGGAGCTTGGGAAGGGATGATAGCAGAGAAGAGAAGACCATACAAAAAGATGGATTACAGAAATCAGAAAGCTTAAAGGATGGCCTGTGACATGTGGTGGAGACTGGTTGGATTAGAAGCTCTGTTTGTTACTGTTTCTGCTTATATCATGACCCAAACCCTGCAGGCTACTTGGAAAGGCCTCTCTTGGCCTGGCCCGGCTCACTGTCAGCCTGCCCCAGGCTCCAGCCTCATCTCTTCCTTCTTTACAAAGTTGCCATCCCTCAGGTCTTCTACAGATTAGCTGCGCTCTGCACATGGTTTTCCCTCTGCTGTGGAAGCTTCCAGACTCTTTCTTCATATCGCCATTCTCCTGTATTCCTTAACTGTTTCTAGACACCTTTCTTGCATTAGATGTGATCTTCCTTGTCTGTACTCTTGGGTCTTCCCTTCATTCTTTTCATTGGACACTTTAGAATAAACTGGGCTTGAATATTTTTCTGACACCCCTGTGAGACCCTCAGATCTGGGAGGGGAGGTGCTGAGTCACACCCCCTCCCCATGGCCATTGCTCCTATCATAGTAACTGTCTCATAGCCAACTCATAGCTAGCATTCATTGAAATAAGCACTGAATATATTTTCAAAGAATGTCAGCAAAGGATGATTTTCATGTCCCTTCCTTGTCTACCCACGTTTGGCTTAACAAATCTATTAGGAAACTTCCCTTTAGGATTAGCCTAAATCTTTGCTGATTGAGTACTATTCTGAGGCCTAGTATTCACCCACGGAAGGCCATTTGGGTTATTTCCAGTTTTGAGTTAATTTGAATAAAGCTGTTATGAATGCTCATGAACTGATTTTTGTGCAATCTTGTTTTCATTTCTTTGCGTGACACTGCTGGGTCATATGGTAAGCACATGTTAATTGTGTAGGCAAGCTTCATACTCTTCCAGAGGGACTGTATCTTGTTACTCTCGCCAGCAATGTGTGAAGGAGGTAACATCCCTTCCCCAGCATTTGGTACTATCACTATTTCTCATTTAAGCCATTCTGATAGATGTGTAGTAGCATCTCACTGTGGTTTTAATTTGCATTTCCTTAATAGCCATTAATGTTGAACATCTTCTTATGTGCCTAGTTGCCGTCTGTACATCCTCTTTGGTGACAGAGACATCTATTTTGGGTGCCAGGGTACTTCTTCCTTCTCTCTTGATTCTGAAAGGATTTGAAGGCAAAAGGTAAACAGCTTACAGAAAAATGATGAGTTACTGCACTGAGTCCCTACTATGTGCAAGGTAGTATTTTAAGTACTAAGGATAAAATAGTGGAAAAAATAGACATAAAATCGATGTTCTCATAGAGTTTCTACAGTAGCCCCCTCTGATTCACAGGGAATATGTTCAAAGATGCTCAGTAAGTGCCTGAAACGGCAGATAATACTGAACCCTATAAAGATACTCCTCAACTTATGATGGCCTTTATGATGAGATTACATTTTGATAAACTGATTATAAATTGAAGATATTGCAAGTTGAAAATTCATTTAATGCATCTAACCTACCAAATATCATAGTTAGCAGCACAGAACACTGTAGAATATCAGTCATTTACCCTCATGATTGAGCAGCTGTCTAGGACTATAGCTCACTGCTGCCCAGCATCCTAACAGAGCTTTGTGCTGTATATTGCCAGCCCTGGAAAAGACCAAAATACTAAGTGGAATTTCTATAGATTGTGCATTGCTTTCACACCATGATAAACTGTAAATCAAACCATTGTAAATTGTGAATTATCTAAATACTGTATTTTCTCTATACATACCTATGGCAGAGTCAAACTTACAAATTAGGCACAATAAGAGTTTCAAAGCAGTAACTAAAAATAAAACAGAACAATTATAACAATATACTGTTATAAAATTGTCAGCATAATTACTCTTGTGCTTTGAGCCATAACTCAGTAAAATAAGGGTCACTTCAATGCAAGCACTGAGAGACCACGGCAGTTGATCGACATGTCTACTAAGTGACTATCAGGTGGGTAGTGTATACAGCAGGAATGCACTGGATAACTTAACTCCTGAGTGGGATGGCAGGACAGCACGCGATTTCATCCTGTTACTCAGAATGGTACACGAAACTTATGAATTGCTTATTTCCAGAATTTCCTGTGTAATATTTTGGGACCATGGTTGACTGCAGGTTACGAAAACCATGAAAACAAAACTGTGGCTAAAGGGATACTACTATATTCTCACAGAGAAAGGTGGCCAATAGGCAAAAAATAAGTTAATTTGTAGAATATTAGATAGTCTTATGTGGTTTAGAAAAATAGAAACAGAAAAGGGGGATAGGGAATTATCTTCACTGCAATTTAAAATAGGATGGTCAGAAAAGGCCTCCTGGGTGTGGGGTGGGGGGGGGACTTGAGTGATATCCCGGAGAAGGCGGGAAGGCCCTGTGGGATCTGGATGAAGAGAGTCCTGGCCTGGAAGCAGGTGTGCATGGTGTGTTCAGAGAGCGCCATGATGGCCAGGATGGAGCAGTGGCTGAGCAGAGGGGCAGCGAGGGCAGAGCCGTGATGGAGGAGGCTGATCACGCAGGGACTCCTGGTTTCTCCCTCAGTGAGGTGGGGGTGTAAGGCAGAGAGGTTGGCAGGTTTTGGCTTCCCTTTATTCAAAAATATTTACATTCACTTTATTTAAAAATATGGTATTGAGGATTGAACCCAAGGGTATTCTACCTTTGAGCTACACCCTCAACCCTTTTTATTTTTTTATTTGAAACAGGGTCTTCTTAGGCTGCTGAGGTTTGAGCTAAGTTGCTGAGACTAGCCTTGAATCTGCAATTCTCCTGTCTCAGCCTCCCAAGCACTGGTATCACAGGTGTGTACCACCAATCCTGTTTTTTGTTTCTTTGTTTATTTGCTTATATTGGAGGTACTGGGGATCGAACTCAGGATCTCTAGCACATTAGGAGAGCACTGTCTCACTGATCTATATCCTCAGCCCTTGACTTCACTTTAAAAGTGGCTGTGTTGAGAGCAGCCTGAAGGGAGAAGCGAGAGTCAGGGAGACCCGTTTGGAGATCACTGTAATCATCCAGGTGAGGCAGGATGGTGGCTTTGGATGAGGTGGTGACAGCAAAGGTCACAAGAAATAGCAACTCAGGATGTATTTTGAAGTAGAGCAGGTGTGATTTCCTACAGAGCTGCATGTAGAGTGAGAGAGAAAGAAGAGGGAAATCTGAGTCCACTGAGTTTGGTTTGAGCATTGGATGGAAAGAGAAGCCTTTGGTGGGATCAGGGAAGACCGAGAGGAAGCTGGAGAACTCAGATAGTGATGAGGTGACGAGGGCTGTGTAAGCACGTGGAGACCCTATGCAGGCAGATGAAGGGTCTGGGCACCTAGGGAGAGGCATGGGAGCATACATTGAGAGTTAGGCCTGGTATAGCACCTGTCACATAGTCCTCAAAATGGAGTTTCCTCTGGTGGTTACAGGTCTTCATATCCTATATCTAAAATTCCTGGGCTCAAGGTTTAGAAATCCATTCAGGTTAACTCCTTGAAATTGCCAGTGTTTGACCGTTTTTTGATCAGCAATTATAATATTTTCATGCGGTGCATCCCCAAAATACACTATTATGCTTTATGTCACATGATACTCTGCTTGGGGCTGGATTAGCAGCCAATAATCAAACCCAGAAATACTTCTGCTGCCCAACGTGCTCATACTGAGGTGCTAGACAAGGGTTGCAAACAATGCAGACCTTTTCAACTCAGTTGCTGCCGCCAAATGAGTTGTATAAGCTTTCTATTTTCAGAGCCTTCAGATTTTGGATTATGGACTTGTGTTATTATTATAATCACTGTTGTTGTTATTACCTGTGGGGCATCTGGGGAGTTGAACCAGGCCAAAGAGTGGAAGTTACCATGAGGCCTATTTCGACTCAATTTTAAGATAAGACTATGTCAAGTTATTCAAAGATAAATCATGCTCCTCCTGGAGACGGAAACTCTTTGCTTCATAGGCACGAATAGGATCTGCACAGCTACTTACTGGGAATCTTTTAGAGGTAATTCAACTGTTGGCGAGGTGGCTAGAGTTGATCTTTTCTGGATCTTGATTCACTGAGATCCAGTGACTTGATAATTTCTATTCTTCATGCCTCATTCTTCCTATCTGTAGAGGGAGTTGAACTTTGTGATTGCTGAGGACATTTCTGGTACTAATGTTCTCAGGATTTCTGTGCTTCTGTGTGTCTTCTCCACCCCCCCCCCACCTTGGTTGTTTGCCCCACTCATCTCTGCACACTTTTACATCTTTTCTTACATCCTTATTTTCAGGGTAACCCTTTTCCCAGATTGTGTTGTGTCAAATTCTCTCTCCTTTGACCCACATCTCACTTCTGGGGCACCTACCTATTCAATAGCCCAGACTACCAGAAACTAAATATACAGATACCACCCAGATATCAGGTTGAAGATCACTATGATTTTGACTCTGAGTACCATTCCATTGAACTACACAGTTGGTTCTCTGCTGAATGTGCCACAAATATCAGTCTTTTAGTCTTTCTTTTAGTCAGTTCTTTCGTCTATTCTTTTCCCTAGCCTGAATACCTGGAAGGGGTCACTAAATACTTTTTTCTGTTACTTCCTGAATTGGGAAAAAAGAAATAAGATTGCTTCTGAATATCTAAGTGTGTGTTTGGCTTGTGCTGCATCCACAGCCTTTTGACAAGGTGCTCATTCAGGACACAGCTCCGTTTTCCTGGAAGGGTGCTGATATTTGTAGGGCCTCCCCTTTCTGGAGTCTTAGCCAAGCAACCAGATCATCTCATTGGACCCCTATCCCTTCCCTGGGCCACATCTGTGGGTATGGGTATTCTCTCATTCATGGTGTACTTATCAATGGCCCAGACTCTGCCTGAAACTGAATATACAGCTATGACCCAGACCTGAGTTGGAAATCACTATGATTTTGTCCATGAGTGTAGTCTTACTTCTCAACTGGACAGTCCTGGATTTTAGGGCTATATGGAATCGAGGCCATCTTCTATTAAGGAGCAGAGTGCTAAACTATAGGTGTATCCACAGAGGCAAAGTTAGAGCTCCACTTCTGAGTGGCTCTAGCCCACACCTCAATTATGGCAGTCTTATCATACTGCAGCATCATGATTTATTTATAAAGCACTCCTACCAACTAGTCTGTGAACATGTTAAAGCTGTAGGATATGTTCTTTTCATTGTCAAGTCTCCCAAGTTCAGAGCTTGGTGTAGCAGCTAAACAAGTGTTTGGTGGAATATTATGCCTTGCAACTATGGTCAGGACCTGGTGAGTGGGACCTCCACGTGGGTGCAGGTTCTCACTGGCTAGGAGGATCAGAGGAACTCCAGAAGGGAGAGGTAGCTTGGCTTGGGCTTTGAAGTGAATTTCATGGATGGAGATACGAAAAGAGTAGGGATAGTGATGGGGGCAGGGGTGTTGTTGATGGAGGTGATGCTGAGATATTCAGAGTAAGTAACAGCCAGCACTGTATACTTCTTGACCCAGCAGAATAGTTTCTGGCTATACATAGTCACTATTGCACACCTGTGCCTACTAGTTGCATGCTATCCCAGAAGATGACTAGGGGCCTGGGGTTGGGGCGCAGCAGAGGTAGGACAGGAATGAATGTTTCAGGATCAACACCTGTATTCCAGCTCTGCAACGGGGATCTTTCTGTACGCGATCTTTCTTGATTCTCACATGACCTTGGCAGGTGGGCACTATCACTCCAATTTCGAAGAGTCGGAAATGGACCTAGAAAGGTGATTCTATTTGCTTAGAATTGCCTGAAACTTGAGTGATAGAGCCGGAGCTGAAGTTGTACCCAGACCCTCGGTTTTCAGAGCCTGTGCTCTGCTCCCTCTGGAGGGTGTGGCCAGTGGGGCTCAGGGTGAAGGTCAGGGTGAGAGCCATGATGTGAATGGGGAACCACTAAGTCCTTGGAAGGGAGAATGTGGGAGCCAAGTAGAGTACTGGGGCAGCCCCTTAGAGCCAGGGTGGGTAAACGTGCTCTTAGGGTATCCGTGTTCAGGGATGTTCTTTCTGGCATCTTGTAAACGCTGCTCTTCATACCCAAGAAAGTTCACTATGGCCACACCCTTGTCATGGCCTTTCTGGGGAATGTTTCTGGAACTGGATGCAAAGCTGAAACTAGGGAGGGAAAAGTGCTGCCCTAGAACTGGGGCCAAAGACAACAGTTTTAGAACTGAGAGGGGAGAGTTTGAGCGCTGGGCTCAGGCGTTGGGGCTAGAGATGAGTAACGTGTGGTTAGGGAGGAGATCCACTATTGGAATGAACAGGAAGTGATTTTAAAAAAGAGAAAAACAAAACAAGAATGACAAACTGAAGATGTGGTTGAACTAAATGGATTTAGTGCCACCTGTGGAGAGAAACCCGGGGAGCAGTTCACTGGGGGCCAATTTTAATAATAATACAAAAAACAACCTCTAAGATATGCTATACGGTTGGAGGTAATGTATGTGAAGGAGAGAGAGAGGGAAGGTTGAGAGGGAGGAGAGAAGATGCCCGGAACAAGAGAGACTGAGGTGGAGGCAGAAATGCACAAAGACAAAAGAAATAAATAGGCTGAGTCAGATAACAAGCCAGAGACCCCACGAGGGATGGAAACCACAACACAGTGACAGGCAGAGCAGAGAGACAGGAATGGGGAGAAAGAGCACGGGGAGGGGGGGACAGTGACACAATCGCCCAGTGAGTACCTGTGTTTGATGGAGAAAACACAAAGCTTGTTCAGAAGGTCTGGGGGCCTGGTACTGAATGGTCTTGTCTCCATGCTTTTTTTTTCCATTGTGGACCATTTAGACTGCTATAGCAAAATACCTTGGACTGGGTAATTTGTACAGAAGTTTACTATTCATTCTTCTGAGACTGGGAAGTCCAAAATTAAGGCACCAGCAGATTCCATGTGTGGTGAGGGCCCACTCTCTGCTTCAAAGATGGCACCTTTTGCTGTGTCCTCAGATGGTGGAAAGGGCAAACCAGTCTCTTCTCATCTCTTTCATAAGGGCGCACTAATCCCATTGACAAGGGCAGAAGTTGGGTGACCTAATCACCTCCTAAAGGTCCGCCTCTTAATACTATTGCATTTGGGATGAGGTCTCAGCACACTGAATCTGTGAGGGAGCACAAACCTCCTGACCACAGCACTCACTGATGTAGAAAAACCTCTGAGCCAAAGCTCACCTGCAATAGAGACTTCCCATGAGATCACCGCCTCTCAGCACAGGAAGAGGCTGAAAGACCTTACAGCTATTTCCCATCTCAGAGCTTTGCTGGTACCTTTGCAGTCACCTCCATGACAGTTTGCTCAGTGCTCATTCGCAGAACATTCTTCCTTAGGCAAAGCTACCTTCCTGGGACTTCCACAAATTGGGAACAACACACCAGCAAATCCAGTGTCTTTCCCTCTTGACTCTTCAGGTCATTGATGACAACGATCTCCTTCCCAACATGTTCCTCCTTCTCTAGGACCATTTTCTGAGGTTCCTTCATCACTATTATCAGTAAGTCTGTTATTGCTTGGCATCCAAAAGTTTTTGGCTCTTCTGTAACTCTAAGATGGAAAACGGCCTGCCTACCTTCATTGGATTTCGAATGAGTGAGAAATAAACCTATATTGTATTTTTTTTTTTTTTTTTGCGGGTCTGGGGATTGAACTCAGGGGCATTCTACCTCCGAGCTACACCCCTAGCCCTATTTTTTATTCTTTATTTTGAAACCAGATCTCACTAAGTTGTGGAGTGCCTCACTAGGTAGCTGAGGCTGGCCGCGAACCCGGATCCTCCGGTCTCAGCCTCCAGAATGCTGGGATTACAAGCGTGCGCCACCACACCCGGCACCTATATTGTTTTGATACACTGAAATTCTCAAGATTTGTCTGTTTTAGAAGCTAATTTCAATTGGTCAAATGCAGAAATTGGTATCAGTAGTGGGGTGCTTCATCATCAAAACATAAAATACATGATTTTAGCTTGGTGACAAGTGAGAGGTGATGGGACATTGAGGTGGAGACTGCACATTATGTGAGCTCATAAATTGCTAGATGACTTGCAAGAAGGGATTAAGAGTAATACAAGACTGCAGCTGGGTATGGTGGTCCACGTCTGAAATCTAGGTACTTGGGAGGTTGCGACAGGAGGATCCCAGGTTCAAGGACAGACTCAGAAGCCTAGTGAGACCCTATATAAAAAGAAAAGTAAAAAAAAAAGGGGGGGGGCACTGGGGGTGTGGCTTGGAGATAGAATGCCTCTGAGTCCAATCCCTGGTAAAGTCCATGTGTGTGTGTGTGCGTGCGCGCGGACACACACACACACACACACACACACACACACACACACACAAATGCACAGAGCAGAAATGTAGGCTGTTGGAGTTGAACTAGCAGACCATTTCTAGACCCAACATGACACAGGACTTAAAAATGATTTAAGTAGCAAAGGCCTAGTAAAATCTATTTCCTAAGTGAAAAAATGACTCAAGGCAAAAGTCAAATTAGAAGTGTGGCTTTCTGATTGATCTTTCCATATAGTGTCAAGTGGCTGCTATTAGTTTGAGAGAGAGGGAAGCCAGGAGGTGGGAAAGCAGGAGAGATGGCAGATCTGAGACCTCTGTCTTAGAGAGCTTGGCCTGTGCTCACTGACACATAGACCACTAGCCTGTGGGGTTACTGAGTGAAATGCAATATCAAAGAAACCATGAGTCCATGCTAGACAGTCTTGGGATACTAACTGGCCATGCACGTAAGAAAACTACGCATACTTTGAGGAAGGCAAAGCCCCTAACTCTCATTTCTTATGTGTTCAACAAAGCTGATGTTAACAGCCCCCCCCCCCACCAGAAGGGTGGTCCTCAGGATCCTGAGAACAACAGACCAAGGACAGGCTTCTTGAGAAGAGGTTGACAGTGCCTTTGCCCAGAGCAGGGAACTTTGGGACATGGCTGCCTGACAAGATTTCATAACTATCCTGGATCTGTGACTCTTGTGTGTACCCCATGCCTTCCATCGATTATGGCTTTTCTGTCCCTGTCCTACCATTGTATCCTGAATGTGTGGCTTATGTGGGAAGGAGGAGGGATTGTCGGAGGAAAGGGATGTATAGTAAATGTTTATAGAAAACAGTTCTAGGGTAATACTTCTCAATGGGAGCCATCTTGGCTCCTGTAATATTTGGCAATCCCTGGAGCATTTTTGGCTGTCACCACTGGAGATGGTGATACCATTGACATCTAGCAGGGGGAGCCAGCACAGCCCACCAACAAAGATTCATGGAGTCGAGAGTGTCAACGTTACCAAAGCTGATGAACTGGTCTAGGGAATAAAAGACGCTACATCCCCAATGTATAGACATATTATGAGCTCTCACCAGGAAGCCAGAGAGCCTGGCCTGGAGTTGGTGCTCAGTCTTTCATTCAACAGACCGGAGGGTGTGTGGGAGGGTGGGGGATGGAGAATGGGTATTTGTCAGGGTAATTAATGCTAGTTGCTGCAGTAGACCACCTGCCCAAATTTCAGTATCTTAAGTAATAAAGGTTTATGTTTCACATCTTGTCTGGAAACATCTGCTTTTATTCTCTAATCAACAGATATATATTTTTTCTCTATGGACGTCGGGAACCTGGTCATGAAGGCTTTCCTCATTGAGTTGGCTGCTGAGCTGCACATTAGAACAACTGTTCATGCTGTTTATTGGTATTCACTGGCTCGGCTTACTGTTTGATTCTCATTTGCCCATTATCCTGGTTCTCCCCTCCACTTACCGTATCGTTCGTACTTTTGTCTGTTGCCTTAGTACCTTTGGGGTGAGACGAGCTATAAATTAAATGAATGACTCAAGAGCACGGTTGCTAGCAGATGGCCGCCGTGAAAGGGAAATCAGGGAACTAGCAAGTGTCCCTTTCTGTCTTTAATAGGGAAAGTGGAACTTTAGGTCCTGCCTTGCAGATACACAGAATTGAAACTGTTTGGGTTGGGCATCTTCAGATAGCTTTTCTGTTTTCATTCTGTAGCTTGAGTTACCCCTTTTAAGTTGCTGTTTGAACAATCCAGAGTCTCATTTGCTTTAGGAAATCAGAAAACATTTTTTCCAAGGTCTTTTGGGGAATCACTTCATGCAAATATCTGTGTCTCAGAAGGAAACTTCCTGAGGTCAGTCTTCTGCCCATTCTGGAGCAGAGGCCACTCAGAGTGTGTGTGTGGCGGGGGGGTCTCACTTTCACTTTTCTGCTTCTAAAGGCAAAACAGACAAGGAGTCAGGAGACCAGTCAGAAACTTGGTGTGTGACTTAAGACTATTCATACTGCCCCCTCCTCTGGTCTCCAGATAAACTAGTGGGCTGGTAACCCACCAGGACCCATAGTTCTTGTGTGTGTACTAGGGGTGTGCTTTCTGATGATCTTGGCTGAGTGGGATTTTAGTCGCAACCAAATCCTATGTCTAGAAGAAGTTGGCTCAGCTTCCTGTAAGCGTGGAAGGAACGATGGATTTGGTGAGGGTCTTACAGGTGACAGTCTTGAGAGGTAGATCAGATTGTGAGTCCTGGAGCCCCACTGCCACTCCCAAGCATCCCTAAGTTGTGTAACCTTGGGTAAACCACGAAGATTCCTTAGGCCTCCATGGCCTCATCGGCCACAACAGGATGACAGCAGTAAGACCACATGCTGTGAAGCCTAAATGACATCATGCTCCTACAGTGCAATCTGTACTCCTGACTACTCGCTTTGATTGGACTAGACTCTGCTGGATTTGGGGTACAGGCACCAGAGGGACTGAGCCAAGATGCCCTCAGCCTGACCTCCAAGGACAGTCCTCTTTCCCTTTGTACAAGGTCAGAAAACAATTGCTCCAGCCACTCTCCCCAAATAGGACGGCAGGAAGGGCACAGAAACATCCGGTGGCTGAGCCTGTCTCCCTCCAGCCCCTCCTCCAGACACGAGTCCCTCTCCCTTTGTGGGTTTCCATGTCCTCTTGTGTAAAATGAGAAAATTAGATTAGATCAGTTCTACTCTAATTGATTTCCATCCCATTCCAGTTTAGATTTTTTTTTATTCAGTTAAAGCAGGATTTCCTAACCTTGGCATGTTTGACTTTTTAGACCAGATACTTCTTTGTTCTTCTGTGCATTGTGGAATGTTTAGCAGAATCTCTGGACTCTTCATACTAGTAGCCAGTAGTACTCCTAGTTGTGACAACTCCAAATGCCTCCATATATTGTTAAATGACACTGGGGGATGGTGGCAAAATGGCTTTGATTGAGACCATAATTTAAAAGTATTAAATGTGTGTGGTATGACGGCACATACCTGTAATCCCAGTACTTGGGAGACTGAGACAAGGGGATTGCAGGTTCAAGGCCAGCCTCAGCAACTTAGT